>QLOD02000033.1:20622235-20642183 GCA_003260245.2 Sideroxylon spinosum | reverse complement strand
ATTCCAGATTAAAAGGTAAAAAATCTGGAATAATCTGTAAACTGGATATAGAGAAAGCTTTTGATCATGTTAATTGGAATTTTCTGCTCTATTTACTAAGAAGGATGGGTTTTGGTGAAAGATGGTGTCAGTGGATAAGCTAGTGTATCTCAAGCTAGTGGAAACAAAAATGGCTTGAGGTCGGTTGTCTCTCAGACATTTTTCCCGAGATCTTTGCCATTTCCATTGATAAAGATGCTTTTGTCTCCGACTATAGCACAGGATATGGTTCTAACAGTGTATGGAACATTCAATTGAGAAGGAATCTGAACGATTGGGACTTGGATAGTTTTTGGCAGCTGCTTGATTTGCTATACTCTTTGCAAGCGGATGATAAAGCCGATGAAATAATCTAGGAGAAAGCAAAGAATAAAGCCTTTACTGTAAAGTCCTTCTACCATTTCTTACAGGGAGGAGAAAAGGAGATTTTCCCTTGGATAAAATTATGGAAGTCCCCTGTCCCTACAAGGGTTATTTTTTTCTCTTGGTGTGCTGCAAAAGGGAGAATTTTGACCATAGATAACCTAAAACGAAGGGGTTATTCTATGGTTAATAGATGCTCTTTATGCCTAAGGCACGAAGAATCAATTGATCATCTGCTTATTCATTGTGAGTGGACTGCTAATTTGTGGAGGCTAATTCTTACATGCTTTGGTGTTAAAGTTTGTTTTCCTGAGAATCTAAAAAGTTTCCTATTAGCTTGGTGGGGACAACCAATGGGAAAGAGGAAGAAGAAAACATGGAATTTGGTTCCATTTTGTCTATTTTGGTTGATTTGGAAGGAACGCAACAGGAAGATCTTCGACAATAATGATAAGACTATTTTGCGTTCCAAAAGTTTACTTCTTCAATGTTTGTATAGTTGGGCTGAGGAGGGTAAAGAGATTGATATATGTTCCTTCCTTCAATTCATTACTAACTTGCAGTGAATAAAGGAAGATTTATAATTGTATTCTATTTTCTGCATCTTTTCGATGCAATATTAATAAATCTTACTTATCTTTTTCAAAAAAAAAAATAATAATAGACTAATCAAAACATTATGGGCCAAAACAAATAAAGGCCTAAATAAATAAACCAAAACTAAGAAAGCCCAAAAACAAATGGGTCCAAACAACTGAAATAAACGAATACTAAACTACTACTAGTCAATCCATAACGCCAATGGTTGGGCCTCTCTGGCTCGACGTAGATAAACACGTCCATATCGACCAACTCTAGTGGTGTCCGTACCATAGGATACCTTCACTTCATCTTGAATAATCCCCATTGTATTAAATATCCTCCCACACTATGATAGGAAACTCTCAACCGTATCTGGATCTGCCTCTCCATCAATCGTTGGTGGATTCATCCTCTTGAACTTAGTCAACGCTGAAATAGATTCGTCTTTCTGTACTGCTTCTACCATCTTCATCGTAACTGTGGTCATATTTCGCATGAATTCTTTGGGATTACCTGAATCTCCCTGAGAAACGTTGGCCACTCCAGCCTGATTATTAACAGTTTGTGGTGCATTAGCCACCCATGCCTGCTTGCCTTCTGCCTGGAGCACGTCATCGGTATCTGGTAGAACTCTAGCACCAGGTGGGATTTTTATTCCCTGTGGTGCATCGACCACTCCTGGTGGTATCTTAGTGCCAATTCCTGCATATGACTCTTGGTCATGAGCCACATTAGACTGTATATGTTTTTCCTCAATTGCTGGGATTCCTCATCCTTGACCTTGACCACGGCCACGGCCTTGGCCACGGCTCCTACCGCTAGCATTAGCAACACGTGGAGGCATTCTCTAAAAACGGTAATCAGATTCACAATTCTAACTATCAATAACTCTCACAGAATCATATACAACACGTAAGCATGCTATTGCATAGAAACCTTAGTCCTCACTGTCCCTATGTATTCTAATCTAAGCTCTGGTACCAATCAATCATGTCTTGAATTTTACGCAAGCTTGGGAGCGTGAACAAACAAACATAAATCACCAAACCATCAATCAAACTAATTAGAGCCAATTATATTTAATAAAAATAAACTAACAACCTCCAGACTTAAATAACAAAAATTCCATCTATGGTCCCCCAAATTGAGACTTATACAACAATCAAAATCCAATCAAAATAATAAAGAAACTAAATAATTGTGTAGTTTTCTCCCTAAAACATAGCTAACAAGCTACTCAAAATATCTATACTGCTTAAGCAGTCCCACCACGACCATTGTTTGATGTAACACTCACACCTGCATCTGAAGTTGTAGGGTTGAGCATAATATAAAAAGATCCAGTGGTGCTCGAAGAAAAATAAAAATTAAATAAATTATGTATGGCTGTCCTAGCATAAATCTCTAGCATGCTATGCCCACATATATGATGTAGTAAAAATATTAAATTTAAATATTTGAATGTGAAATAAAAATAATTTATTACAACAAAACCACAATCACAATTCTTGGGTTAGATACCGTTGCTCGGTCAACTTATGCCTCAACCATAGGATACCAAAAATATCAACCCATCAATGTTTCGTAGGTTACTAGCCTACTGGACGCGATACCCAATCCTGTGCTTGTTCCTGGTCTTTCACCAGCGGAGCATTCAGCACCAACTATTTTAGTAACCTACTGGACACGATACCAAATCCCGTGCGGGTTCTTGGTCTTTCACAAGTGGAGCTCTTAATACCATTTATTTTTCTCAGTACCTCTCAACCTAAAACCAAAATCACAAAAAAATCAATGAATAAATAATTTATTTATTTATTCAAATCCTAATCATTCTTTAAAAATATTTCTTTTCCTTATTCAAGGTTCCATAACGAAACACAAAATTAAAAGTTAATTTTTTTCTTATACCAATTTATTTCAATTCTTCAAAATCAAAATCAATTTCTACATGCTTTTCCAATCCGCAAGACAACCATAATCACCTAATTTATCATGCAACAATAAATTAAATTATCATAAAGATTCACAAAATTAAACCACACGTAGTAAATTTAATTTTCATTTAACTTCACCCTTGTCTCAAATTAAATCTATAAGAGAAATGAGAAACAATGCTTTGGACTAATGCACTGCCACTACCACTTTTCCTTTTTGTTTTTTTTTTTTTTTCTTGTTTTTCTTCTACTGAATTGCTTTTCTCGGCGTGAACATGTGAGTGTATATATATACACTGATGGCATGAACAAATGTGATTCTAGGAGGCGGATTCCGGTTAGAATTTCCATGTCTATACCTATTACGCTTCCAATTCAAATTGTATTAGGAAGTGCACGTTTTTCCAATCCTTCTATTTACCCATCGACTGGCAGCATTTTTTTTCCTTTCCTTTTTACACTGCCAAAGTACTGCGGCATGCAACCATTTATATATATGATACATCGTGTGATTGTATCACAATTCTACTTGAATTAGAATTCTTAACCCATGTTCAAGCCGTCAAATCCTAACTAATGCCTCTTTATTATTTTATTAATTTATTATTTAATAGATATATATACACCAATATATATAATTCCATAGATTAGTGAAGACTTTGAAAAAAGAAAATTTTAAATTTCATTAAATTAATAATTTATCTTAATTTTTTTTTATAAAATCATAATTTATAATTTAAAAAAAAAATATTCAATTACCAGAATAATTCCTCGCAAAATCCATGCACAATCAAATCAAATATTAATTTAATTTAACCAAGGCAAGGATGAAGTTCTGTATGCAGCAGGTAGACACATCTTACCACTATGGTGCTTTCCAAGGAGATGCTTAGTTGAAAATTGGAACATCATTCTCTAATTACGTATAGATTTAGCAGAGTGGATAAGGTCTGTGATTCTGCGCTTGCAACAGTTGTGTTGTTTTGGTAAAAGCTGTAAGCTTTGACCTAACTGATTATCAAACTGATGTGAATTGTATGTCTCACTTTGGGAGACCGTTGTAAATGTTATGAGCATTTAATCTTGTCTTAGTCATCCATCCTGTTGTCGTGGTTATTATAATTTAATTGCATTAGAAACAGGCTTTTCATATTGTGGTGTTTATTGTTTTCTTGTTAACCGTTCATAAAAATTTGATTCAGGTGTTTTCATTTGGGAGCAATCGCTGTGCACAATTTTCTAATAACTGGAAAAAAATTGGTACGCGTTTATGAGTTTTTATTGTTGCATTATTTATTATTCAAGATGATGTTTACATGTGTTACATTCATCATCTTGCTTTTTTAATTTATTCCGTTCTTTTTTTTTTGTCTTTTTTCCTTTTTAATGGCAAGTTTCTGCTTGCTTTCTTGCCCTAGGAATACTTATTATGTTTATGGCGAGGATGTGTGGAATACTTACTTCGTCTTTCTGAGTTTTGTTTAGATTTGCCATTATAAGACTTTAAAATCTCCCCCTTGGCAATTTCATGACAAAGCTTTAGATTAATTTCACTGCAGCACTTAAACAAACACATTGAAAATATCTTAGGCTGGATAAATAAAAAAATCCATAACCAACCATACAATCATAAAATATTACAACAGGCCAGCAGTTCATTTACAAAGTCTACCAAAGTCAGCATCAATAACATACATATCAACAACATACATATCAACAACATACATAGCTGCAATTAAGTTAACATCAATTCTACTCCCCTTCTTGTTACGAAATTGACAAAACTCCCAAAATTAGGGGAAAGTGAACAGTCAAAAATTTTCTCAACATCTCGAGCTCTAGTCGACCTTCCTGTGAATCACTTTGGAAAAAATCCATTTGGTATTTTTGTGCCAAAATAATTTTCCAAAAAAAAAAAAAAATGAAGGATAGGAAATTTTCACTATAACTTATCAAAGAAATTTTAATTCTCCTATATCCAAACATGTAAATCAATCATACAATCATGTTAATTAAAATTGAATCAAAATCCATCTTCCCAAAAAATTCAAGATCGTGTCACGATATGAATCAAGCCATAAAATTGACCAAATACTTGTGCACGCGTGAAAGTATGACTAATAAAGCATATATTCTTTCGCGCAAACAAATCATAAGATATAAAGATAAAACTTGAATCACCAAATGCATTGTGAGCAAATTTTTGATTTTATTTTATCTTAGAATTTTTCTTTATTTTATCAGCATGAATTATCATTTGTAGAACTTTAAATTTCTTTCGTCCAAATATTTTTTTTTTCTTCATGAATATCCCTTTCGAGGTTTCAGTGGTTTTTACACACATAATGGTAGGTAGCCTCTTTCTCAATATCATCTTTTCCCAGCGGATGGTTGTTTTAATTTCCGACTTGTCAGTAGGGTGGCTTCACTCTAGTCGATTGGTAGCCTTTTCCAAAATGGGAAATGTTCTTTCTTTTAATTGCTCATCAGCATTTTTTAAATGCATCAAGTATTAATCCCCAATATCCATAGATAAGTAGATCGGAAGATATACACAAAATCAGTTAAGTGTTTAAAGAAGCAGACCAATATTATGGCAACATACGTACCCAAAAAAAAAAAAAAAAAATATTATGGCAACATTCATCAAAATATTTCTTTTTGATTCAGGATCGAGAATTTTTGTTCAATACAATTTATAGACTGAATGTTTGACGTGCATGTAAGAAAAAATTTAGAAAATATCTAATTAACAAATTGTGACATTCTGCCCTCATTTTTTTTTAAAATCATCCCCCCCGCCCCCCCAAAAAAAAAATGAAAGCAAATGAGCCGAAGAAAAAAAATGATTTCATAAAACTAGGTAAATGAATTAAACAATATGCACAACCTAGTTTATGATAAAACTATAGCTTTTTCTTAGCAAGGTTCACCCCTTCAAATTTTTTAGTGGTGTGCATGACACGTAAGTCGCTCTTTCTAAACCAAATAGCCTTAGTTCTTTGAAAAGTGGTTTTCGCAGTGTTCTTTTTGAACCTCTATCGTTTTGTAGAAAACAATTTGAATCCTTTTGTTTTGAAAGATGACGTGGTTTTTTTAAAGATATTTTAGAAAAATTTTTATTGTAGAAAGCTTAAAATCTATTTGTCATAAGTACTCTATAGTTTTAATTTTTCGAAAATGATTTTACATAATTCAATGGTAAACCGTAAAGCTTATGACAATTTGGTTGGCTGTGACCATGAATACCGCAGTGATGACATGTAGGCACAAAATTGGATTGAGAAATTGTACATTGAGACCTACCATGCGGTGGTTGAGTTTTCCTCTTATTTTTTCGTGGTGATGTTGCGATTGAGGGAGCATTTGAAATTTGCGTTGATGCCTTTACAAAGATTTTTGGAGCATTCCTTGGCGAAGATGATGAATACTTCATCTCTTATGAATCCTTATAACCATGTCCTCTCCTATAGGTGGGTCTTTGTTGGGAACTCAAAATTTCATTTAACTTCTTTGACGGTTTGCTTAATTTTTCTTGAAGTTCTTTTAGCTAATTCTTCACTTCATTATACTCCTTGTCTTTGACAGTTAACTTTTTGCACAGAGCCTCAACAATGTCTTTTAGTGTCTCAAACTCTTATTCCACCTTATGGATTGTCTTCTGCAGAACAAGAGTTTATGACTCAAAGACCTTCACACTTAACCGCGAGTTCCTCCTTTTCTTTCTTTAAGGTTCTCATCACCGTTTTTAATTTTTCATTCTCATTGAACAGCTTGTGGCAGTCTTCGAACAAGCGATCATGAGCCTCTTGACGAGAAGACTCCACAATGACTTCCCCTTCCTCGTTAGTAGTTGATGAGGATGATTCAGAGGGACTGCTTTCACCTTTGATAGTCTTAACGAAATCAACCTAGCCAACATTAAAAATATTAATTTTTTTTCAATATTTTTGTAAGATTCACTAGTACCTGGAAAATTCTTTTCATTTGAAATCTGAAAGGATGATACGTTAGGCAGTGGGTTGACAAATACTAGCCTTCTAGAATCTCGCTGTGTGGTAAAAACCCTAGGCAAACACCACTTTAATACCAATTGAAAATTTCTTGAATATGGCTAGATCAACAATAATGAATGTAGGCATCATACTCAATGAAACAATAAAAACTCTCCTACAACTCTGTAATATGCTCTCCTCTCAATATGTGTATTTTTACATTGAGTAGAGACATATATAGACACTGCAAACCTAGACAGAATAAGAAACTAGGTCTTCCTTGTCTATGTAGATATCTTCCTCAAGTTTCATTCTTCCTCAAGTTTTCTTAGTCCCCAAGTTTTCTACTTCCTCAAGTTCCCTTCTTTACCAAGTTTTGTTTGGATTTGCCATTATAAGACTTTACAATTCCAACTGATCCACCATCAATTCTGCATCTTCCCAGGGAGTTGATAACCATATTGCTATGGTGATAGGGCACCTGTGGACTATTGAGGCTGCATATAGGTTAACGGGGCAAAATTATTTGAATTGGTCTGAACTTGTTCATAGGTTCCCTAAAGGAAAGAAAAAATGCACCATTTGCTTGGAATTGGCTTGAAAGATGGTGATCCAAAATTTGAAGCTTGGGATGAAGAGGATTCCATGATTATGTCATGGCTATGAAATTCAGTGACTTCGGAAGTCGGTGATACCTGTATGTTCCTAATAATTGCAAAGGAAATCTGGGATTCAATTATGCAAATCTACTCTAAGAATTACGATGCAACAATTATCTATGAAGTCAAGATTAGAACAACTACAACCAAGCATGGAAGTAAGACTGTTACCTAGTAGGCAAACAACTTGAAGAACGCTTGGCAGGAACTGGACCATTATTGCTGTATAAAAATGAAGAATAGTGAAGGTACTGTAATACTAATGAAGTTCGTTGAGAATGAAAGGGTGTGTGCGTTTTTAATTGGACTTTGCACTGAACTCAATCAGGCTCGAGTGCAGATTCTAGGCAGAACTGAATTGCCTTTTTGAATGTGCCTTCATTGAATGAAACTGTCTCCGAAATTAGAGTTAAGGAAAGTTACGAGGAGTGATGCTGGAGCCTCAAGCTGTGGAAGCCTTTCCCCTAATTATTAATGCTGCACATAAAGTTACAAAACAAGAGCCGTAGCAGAACAGGGAAGTTAGCAAAGCTGAATTGTCAAAAACACCAAACAATGAGAATCGAGATACCTATCTCAATAGTTTTTGGTGTACTCACTGGAAGAAATTGATTCACCAAAGAAAAATGCTGGAAATTACATGGAAAATCTCCTACATCAACAAATAATGGGGGTATCGAGGTGGACAGCAGAGAAACTAAGGACGAGCACATGTAACCATGGCTCAGCAAGGGGAATAAAGGAGTTTAGAGCAGAAAAACTTAAACAAAGAGGAGATTGAAAGGTGGAGGCTCTACTCATCAATATGGAGACATCAACCATCGGTACATGCTCTTTGGCACAGTAGGGTAACTCTCCTAATTTGCATTGTCTAAATGCCTCAAGTAGATTTTTTTCTCGTTCCTGGGTCATTGACTCAGGAGCCACTGATCACATTACCCACTCCAATAAATTTAGCACTTATGTTTGATGTTCTAGTAATTGGAAAATTGCTATAACAGACGGTTCCCTTACCATGGTGGCAGGATTTAGAAATGTTTGAATTAGTCCCTCTTTCATTCTGAAAAATGTACTTCATGCTCCTAAGTTATCCACTAATCTTGTGTCTACTAATAAACTCACAATTAGTATGAATTGTGGAGTGTTTTTCCATGGTACTCACTGTGTTTTTCAGAACTAGGATTTAGGGGTGATGTTTGGACATGCTAAGGAAAAGAACGGTCTTTATTATCTTGAAGCATATAGCAAACCGGGTGTTAGTACGAGTCAATTACTCTTATCATTGTTTTTGGGACACTCTTCTTCTAATAAAGATAGGATATGGCTATACCATCGTGGTCTTGGACATCCATCCTTTCTTAAAGTTATGTCCCCCCCCCCCCCCAATTGTTTCAAGGGCTAGGGGATGAAAAGTTTCATTGTGATGTATGTGAAATTGCCAAACATAGATGTGTACCATTTCCTATCAGTAATAAAAGATGCTCTGTTCCTTTTGCGTTGATCCATGGTGACATTTGGGGTCCATCTATCATTCATAATATATCTGATGCTCGTTGGTTTGTTTTAGATGATTGTACTAGGGTTACATGGATATTTTTGATGAGAAAGAAATTTGATGTGAGTACCATATTTCCTAACTTTAACAATACAGTTAAAGATTAGTTTGGAGTACAGGTTAAGAAGTTTCAATCGGACAATGCAAGAGACTACTTTAATCATATTTTATCTTCATACTTTTAGAAGGAAGGGACTATACATATGTCCTCGTGTGGTCATACCCCACAACAAAGTGGAGTGGCTGAAATGAAAAATGGACACTTGTTGGCTACTACCTGGCATTTTTGTTTCAAAACAATGTTCCCACCTCCTACTGGGGAGAGACAGATCTTACATTTACGTATCTAATCAACAGGCTTCCTTCAAGAATCTTAGGATTTCAAAGTCAAATTGAAGTTCTTTTCAGGTTCTATCTCGACTTTAGCACCTCAAATCATCTTGCTCCAAAGATATTTGAGTGTGTGTCATTTGTTCACGTTCATGGTCATGAAAGAGGGAAACTGGATCCTAGAGCAAGACGGCGTGTGTTTCTTAGGTATTCCTCCATGCAAAAGGGTTTAAAAACTATCATCCTCCTACTCACAAAATATATATCTCGGCTAATGTGACTTTTGATGAGAGCATTGCCTACTTCACTCACTCTTATCTTCAGGGAGAGACAGTTGTGGAAGATATCAGATTACAAGATTTACAGTTACTTGATCTCGCTGCAGTACCTACACTAGAGGCCTGAGCCAATAGAGCCGATAGCTGCACCACCATCGCTGAACTCGAGCTAGCTACTGAACCAACTACAGCAACTGAATCTATCTTGGAAACAAGATTAGCACTGAGATAGCTGTAATTGGGCGTGTCTGAAGCTTTGGAAACCGAGCCTATCAAAGTGTCAGGTGAGGTTTACAAAAATATGGTTGAGGGCAATTAAGCTCATGTTAACACTAGGTACTCTCAGCTGCATTTTAGGAGGAAAGCATCAATTTTTGAACCAAGGAAGTTCAAACGATTGACTCAAATTCTGGAAATGAGGTAATAGTTTGTAATTCTAATTCTAATAGTGAATTACCTATTGCTATTAAAAAGAAAACTAGAAAATGTACAAAACAATCTGTTATATTGGCTTTCACACCATCTCACAAGAATTTTTTCATAAGCCTAAACATTATATCTATTCCTAATAACTTATCCGACGCATTGTCATGTAATTGGAAAGATTGGGAAAATGCCATAAATATTGAGATACAGGCACTAGAGAAAAACAATACTTGGAAGGTACTTACCAAAAAAAGACTTGGAAGATGGTGGAGTTGCCCAAAGGAATGAAGCCAGTTGGATGCAAGTGGGTCTTAATAATAAAATACAAAGCAGATGGTTCATTGAAAAGATATAAAGCTAGGCTTGTCGCTAAAGAATATACATATACGTATGGAATACACTACCAAGAAACCTTTGCACCTATTGCAAAGATGAATATAGTTTAAATCTTATTAGCACTAACAGCTAATTACAACTGGCATCTATAACGATTTGATGTGAAGAATGCAATCTTACATAGGATCTTGAGGAGGAGATATACATGGAAGTACCACCTAAATTCGGAGAAGGAATGATAAACAATAAAGTGTGTAGATTAAAAAAGGCATTGTAGGGGCTAAAATAGTCATCGAGAACTTAACACCCCCCGTTGCCCCAAAAAAAAAAAAAAAAAGTCGCCAAGAGCGTGGTTTGGAAGATTTACCAAATAGATGTTAGCAAGCGGTTTCAGGCAAAGCTAGGGAGACCATACACTATTTATCAAACACTGAAAGTCATGGGGAGTTACTGCTCTTCTGGTATATGTTGATGACATCATTTTAACCGGGGATGATACACAAGAAAAGTAAGATTTGAGACGAAGGCGAGCTGTTGAATTCAAAATAAAGGAATTAGGAAGGCTAAAATACTTCCTAGAGATTGAGGTACCGCATTCTCAAAGAGGGATCTTCATTTCTCAACAAAAATACATTGTTGATCTCTTGAAAGAAACTGGACAATTGGCAAGCAAGCCTCTAAGCACACCCGTTGATCGTAACCACAAGCTTTGGGAAGCCGAAGAAGACATTGGGGTTAACAAAGCGATGTATAAATGACTTGGTGGTAGGCATATTTATTTCTTTCATACAAATCTTGATTTTTAGTAAGTATAATAAGCCAATTTATGCATAACCCTAAAGAGATTCACCTACAAGCAGCCTATAGAGTGTTACACTATCTTAAAGGTACTCCATGAAAAGGTATCTTGTTTAGAAAAAAAAAATACTGGGATGATACTTGAAGCATACATCGATGTAGATTATGCTGGATTAGTGGTTGATTGATGATCCACTACAGGATATTGTACTTTCCTAGAGGTAAATTTAGTGATGTGAAGGAGTAAAAAACAAAATGTGGTGACAAGATGAAGTGCAAAATCTGAATTTCAATCAATGGCTCAAGGGGTATGCGAATTGTTGTGGATAAAGATTATCTTGCAAGATATGAAGATTAGGTGGGATGGTCCCATGAGAATTTATTGTGACAATAAATAAGCAATCAACATTGCACACACAATCCGGTTCAACATGATAGGACAAAACACATTGAGATGGATAGACACTTCATAAAGGATAAGCTTGAGAGTGGCATGATTTGTATATCGTATGTATCTATGAAGTCTCAACTTGCTGATGTGCTTACTAAGGCTTAAGTAATCCTATGTTTCAAATCATAATTGACAAGCTGGGAATGGACAATGCCTATCCACCAGCTATTGTCCATTCCCTACTTGAGGGGGAGTGTTGATATTTTGATTTTGCTACGTTAATGTATATTCGTGTATCATTATATTTATGTATCTAGGGGTGTATGTAAGCCTAGGAGTAATGTATCTAATCTAGGTAAAATGAACAATCTTTGTTATATGATTATAAATAACAACTATAGACAACCCAATTGGGACAACTATAGACAACTCAGTTGGGAGTCAAGTCAATTAGTAAAATAACAGCCACAGACAACCCAATTGGGAGTCAAGTCATTCAGTAATTCTCTTTACAGTTATCGTATGTGATACAATATCTCGGACACAAGGTTGAATAAACCTAATCTAAGTCGTTAAATAACTAGTGTTACACAATATGTCTGCCCGTAGTTTATCCTATTGAGTTAATTAATTAATTACTCAACTGGCATAACCTAATTATGCCTTTTATTCCTTTTTGTCGTTTCTGTTTTGTTTTCATTGAGCATGTTGGTTGTAATTAATTTTGTCTATGAAGTCCTCTGTGTTTCTTAGATCAGCACATTGATAGGATGGGCTGAACTGTATTTGATTCCTTTCTTTGTTCAGCTGCTTTATTGGATAGTGTAGCAAATGCTGCAATGGTTGAGCTTGGAGAAGTTCAGCTTGCTATGTTCGTTGCTGAGAAGACATTTACAGGAAAGCCTTCCTTTCAACATGGTAAAATTTAATTTGAGCAGATTATCTTTATTTATTTATTTGAATTTCAGTTAGTTACTTAGAAACTTGCTTTGAAGAGATAGAACCTGACAGGATGGTTGATTGACTCTTGTCAAGGGCAAGCTCTCAAGTTTACTAATTCTACGACCTTGTTCACTATTCTTTAGTCAATGGCTAGAAAGTTCGAGAAGCTGAAGATAGGCTTTTTGTGCAAAGGGGTCTCTGAGGAGTTTAAATTTCAGTATGCCATTCCCTTCAGAAGGGGGTTTGGGGATTTGGAAGCTTGAGATTTTAATCAAGTTCTTTTGGGGAAATTGCTATGGCATATTGCTTGCAAAAGGGAGAGATTTGGGGGAGGGTGGTGCTATCCAAATATAGCAGTGAGTAGAGTGGCAGCTGCTCTATATATTTCAACTCCTTATGGATTGAGCTTATCGAAGGATACTTTGGCGAGTTAGGAGGATTTCAAGAGCTATGTTTGTTTTAAGGTAGGAAATGGGGAGCATGTTCAGTTTTGGACCCGCTTTGGTGCAAGGAGTTGATTCTAAATGAAATCGTTTTGACTCTGGCTACAGTTATGACAAATAGAAGAGCGTCGGTTAGTGATTGCCTCTGATTGGAGATTCTTGTTTATTTTTCCTAGGGATACATCTATGAGGCACGAGAGCTGTTTGATTGGGAGGCAACAGAGATGACAGTCTATTTTTTAATTTTTATAAGGGTTTCACTATTCCTTCTATTGGTTTAGGATGGACGTTGTAGTGTGGTTGAAATCCAATTCAGGTTGTTTTGGTTCATGCTCCTTTTATCGTGCTTTGTTGGATGATAAAGGTCATTGCTTCTATTGGAAAAGGGTCGTGGGTTCCTAACGTTCCTAAAGTGCCATTTTTTTGTTGTGGAGGACAACGCTTGGCAGGATGATTACAATTGATAATTTGATTAAAAGGAGGCAAAACAATGTAAGTTAGTGTCGTATATATGCAGTGGGTGGGGAGTCAGTTAATCATTTTTCATTTTGTGGTTGCCTATTAGTTTTCATCATTAATTCTTGGGCTTTTGGTGCTGTTTGGTTTTCCTACAGTCAGTTTTTGATGCTGGGGAAGCATAGAGAGGGATTTGGTTGGGTAGGAGGAAGAAGAAATTTCAGATCCTTGTTCCTTGTGTGCTAATTTGGACCAACTGGAGTGAATGAACTAGGAGTACTTTTGAGATGGTGTTGTTTCACCCATTGCAAAATTCAGAAGTAGGAAACTTTTTTTTGTCCCTTTCTTTATTTTGAATAGTTGATTTTTAGGATGAGTGAAGCCTTCCTATCTAATTTGGGTTTTTCTGTTTTGTGAACGAGGTATACCTTTCCCATCGTTGTATAAGAGTGTACCTTTTGTTTATATATATCTCAAAAGCTTAAAGTTATTAAGAATGAGCCCAACAAAATATATCAAGCTAACTTAACTATCTTGCATGTGGGCTGGAGAGGTACAAACCAAACCAAACCAAACCGGTGTACAAATTGAAACAAAATATTGTGGATAAGATAAATGAGGAACAAACACGACAAGAAGATTCAAACTAAGGACAAGCTTTGGTACCACGCTAAGTTAGCGCTATTGCTTCAAAAGTTTAAGCTACTAAGAAATGAATCCAACACTTGATATCAAGCTAGCTTAGCATATATGTATAATTTATATAACTCATAGGAAAAAGGTGATTGAAAATCCATTTTCTTGAAAAATTGGGGGGGGGGGGATGAAACTATAAAATTTTGAGGGAAACTGTTAATGTATTTATTACATATCTTCTAGCATATCAATTAGTTATAGAAAATGTTTTATGTCTTCTGTAGTTAGGAAATATTCCATATAGCTTTAGGAAACCATATAGGTTTACTATCTTATATGGGTCTTCTCTTCACTATTATGACTTTCTTCATTGAAAATATGCACAATAATCAATATAGTAATATAAAGTTTCTCTCACCTTTCTAACATGGTATTATAGCACATATTTGGCACCATTCTATCAAACTGCCTAAACTCACCCCAAACAACAATTAAACTAGATCACCAGCACTGACCTATCACTGCTCGCCCATTGCACTGTCGATCTAGAGATCTAAGAAAAATCACTTGGCAGATTGATGTCGGCAACAACCTTTCCACAAGGGAAATGACCACGCGCATAAGGGTCGCCAACTCTTTTGACAGATGAACTTTGTTGTAAATATGCACAATAATCAATACAGTAATATAGAGCTTCTCTCACCATTTTGACATGGTGTCAGAGCACATGTTTGGCACCATTCTGTCAAACTGCCTGAACTCACCCCACACAACAACCAAACCAGATCACCAGCATTGACCTACCGTTACTACCATCCCTCGCACTGTCGCCTCCCTATTCTAGCCCAGCCCAACCTTGTTGCCAACCCGCTAGTGTTCACCTGTGTTCCCAGCAGTTCTCCTCTGCCTAACAATACTAGTGTCACCACGCCAACCTATAAAACTCCTACCTACCTTGTCGCTATCGATCTTGGCGACTTTTCAGGCTATCAACCAAGCCCAAAATTGCCCCTTGCTGCCTCGCACCGGCCTTCCCCTTTTGTGTTTCTCTCTTTTCCAATTGAGCTGAGGGACATCCTGTTCCCAAATCTGCTACTCATCCCCAAATCAAATTTTGCCAAATTCCTAACTTGCCCTTTCCAAATTGCCATGGCACATTTTTCTGTTTCAGCTTTCCTTGATTTATTTCTTCACTTAGTTATTTAAAACAAAAGAAAAAATTCAGCTCTATTTTTGTTTTAGTATTGTTTGGCCTTAAATTGTTTTGGTGCCATCTCAATTCTCCTGATTATGGATCGTCCTCACCCTTGAAGGTCCCAACTACATCTCATGGTCGCAAGCTATTTCTAGCTTTCTCAAAGGCCGCAAGGTTTGGAGATATGTTACTGGGATGTTATAGAGCCACAGAAAAGTAACATATAGAAAGAGGATGTCTTTATTGATCATCTGGAGGATTGAGATAGCAAGAATCAACAAATTTGTGCCGGGTTTTGTATTACATCCTCTTCCGTTGTAGTCTTCAATTTAGTTGCTTTCATACTGCTAAAGTAATTTGGGACTTCCTTCGTCAACACTACACAATTGCAAATCTTGCGCATCAATATCAATTGTTGAGTTTTATGCATCACGTGAGTCAAGAACCCGGACAGTCTATTCACCTTTTTCTGTCCTAGATGCATGCCCTTTGGAATTAGTCGACTTCTTCAAAGCCTACCTGGTCCTATACAACTAATGCTACCCAGTTTATTACCTAGCAAGATCAATAGCGTCTGGTGGTGTTTCTAATGTCTCTTGCAGTTACTTTTGAGCCAGTTTGTGCTTCTTTGCTACGTTGCAGTCCTCTACCCACTTTGGATTAGGATACTTTTGAACTTCTGTGAAAAGAAACCCATTTGGGTACTCAAAAGCATTGACATTGTTGTTCTCTCTACTCGTAGACGTTCATTTGCTTAGTCTCGCGGTGGCCCTTCAACACATTCTTAAACCAGTGTTCATGCTCTCTCCGACGTTGCCCCGTTCATGTTTGCCCACATTGTCACAAGTCTAGGCCTGGCCATTACTAATTTGACTCTCCTCAACAGCCAAAATTTGGCCGTTCCCTAACGTCAATGCCTACTCAGTTTGGTTTTTCTTCTGGGCATCGCTCTACTGTCGCTACTCCTGATGATTCTCCTACATCATCTCCCACTTCGCTCTCCTTAAGTGATATCAAAGCTTTTGTTAAACAGGTGATATCAATTTTTGGTATTCCTCAGGTCACCACTATGTCTACAAGTACATCTCTTGGTTATTTGATTCTGGCTATTGTAACATGACTTCTAACCCATCCTTATTTGCTTCTTATCATCCTATATCTAGCCCTCTTGTCATTCATACTGCGTATGGATCCCACATGCGTGCTCCTATATTGGTATAATCACCTCTAATACTCTCCCTTTCTGAGAGCTATCACATGCCTTCCCTTAACCCTAATTTTTATTTTTGTTGGTCAGTTATGTGATGTGGGCCTTATTGTTATCTTTTCTTCCACTGTTTCTGTTAGCAGGATCCACGGACAAGATAGACCCTTGGGATAGGGCGTAATCTGGGACGTTTGTTTGAGATCATTCACCTTTGCCTTCTGGCTTCCTCCTCACATGCTCTTGCTCAATCCACTATCTCTACTACCGCATCACCCTTTTTGAGTCTTTGGCATTCACGCTTGGGCGTTCACGTTTGGGTCAATATGCACAATAATCAATACAATAGTATGGAGTCTTTGGCATTCACGTTTGCATCACCCTCTTTGAGGCTTTGGCATTCATGTTTGCTTTATTTTCTTCATTCTGTTTGAGTGGTTTTGGGGTGAAGCTACTCTCACTACTGTTTACACGATCAATTGTATGCCTTCTCATCTTCTTGCCAATCAGTCTCCCTATGAAAGACTAAATGGTCGCCTTCCCATCTATTCTCATCTTTTAGTCTTTGAGTGTGCTTGTTTTATTCTCTTTTAGCCTCAGGGACACTCTAAACTTGAAACTCGTGCATGCTTGTCCTGCTGTTTGGGTTGTGGCATTAAACATAAAGGGTATCGGTGTTGGAATCCTCATTCTAAACATCTTCGTATCTCTCATCATGTCATTTTATGGGAACGCAAAATGTTCTCTTCTATGCCCTCCTTTAATATTTCTTCGCCTTCCCCATGTGCTTTTTTTACTGGTCCATCAATGGAGCTGTTTCCTGATACTTCTAGTGACTCTTTGCCCGAACTTTCTCTTTCATGCCCTTCTGAGCATCTTGCCTTGCCTTCTGATCTTGCTACTGACACAGTTGTCCTTGAGTCTTTTCAGCCTACTGTTGATGTCCTTGAGTCTTTTTGATACATCTTATGTCTGTCGTTCCTCCCGAGCAAGGAATCTTCGTGTGCATCTCCATGATTAACATTACTTTTCTACTACTTTATCTCAATATGAACCTTGCAAACTTTTCGTGTGGCCAGAAATAACCTTCTTTTGCAGCAGCAAGCAATGACAGATGTACTACAAGCTTTGGCAAAACCTATACTTAGGATTTAGTTGATCTTCCTTATGGCAAGACAGCTTTTGGTTGTAAATGAGTATGAAGTCAAAACTAAATTTGATGGTTGTGTTGAACGGTATAAGACACGCTTTGTTGCAAAGTGCTTTAATCAGGAATATGGTATTGACTACGAATAAACTTTTGCTTTAGTTGCTCAACTTATCTCTATTCGTAGTTTACTTGTTCTTGCAATTGTTCGTAAGTGGGGGATCTCCCAAATGGATGTCAAAAATGCTTTTCTCAACGGTGATCTCACCGAGGACGTTGCATAAGCTTGTAGAGTTTGTGAAAAAATTGTCAGAAACTTCTAGGGAATGTTAGGGAAATTTTTGGGAAATACCATGTCATAATTCCTTAATTGTCTTAAAAGGTTTATTTTAAAAAACAGTAACGTGTAACTAGTGTTAAAAGTACCTCATATGTTAATAGTACCTCTATTTACTTCTTAGCATCGGACCTCTATATCAAGGGATTTTATAGTGTTTTAATCGCTTCTGTCAAATTTGTCAATAAGTTCTCTTAAAAGCTATGAATCATGGACACTTTAAAATGGGTGCTGCAGTCACATATTTGACACACATAATAGGCGTATATTTTATCATTTATTTTCGAACAAATTATTAAAACAAGTCTATATTTGAGTGTGCAAAACCTCTAAAATCATATAATCTTCTATTACATATTTTGTTATGTTTTATATGTTAAATTATGTGTTGAATAACTTATTACGGATGTTATATTCATATATAATACTAAAACAATTGCAATGTTTTCCATATCTCTATGATATCTTTATCATCATTTGTCAAAATCGTTGTACCCTTGTCTATGTCTTCATATTTTTTGATTATGAGCTTCCTCTCTGGTTCATAATGTATATCACATTCTATTAGTGAGCCCATGATATTGTGGAACCAAGTTTAACATTTTCATTTCCCAGTCCGCTTCCCTTGTTGGCAACTATCACATAGTATGTCTAAAACCAATACAAGTGACACGTAGCTATTTAATTCAATTGCATGGTTTGCACCTGTCATGTTGGACCATTGATTGATGACCAAGGGCTTAGATGGGCCAATTTGCATGATTGAATTCCTTTGAGTTGAAGCTATCTTTGTGCAAGGAACGATAAGAGATATCTTTTTGGAGATCTGCTGATTTTAAGATTAAGAGTACATAGAGGTTTTATCCAAGTTGGTTGGGGTGCAGTCCATTATGGTACAACGTTAGAATATGAATATGCAGTTCGTAAGTCTAGAATTGATAGATTTTTGATTTCCTCGGATTGGGAGGATTTATTTCCTACTGTTCTGCAGAAATCACTTTTTAGGCTGGTTTCTGACTATTACCCTCTTTTGCCGGATGGGGGTGGTCTATATGGAGGTCCCAAACCTTTTAGATTTGAGAATATGTGGCTATAAGCTGAGGGTTTCAAAGATTTGATTGCTTTATGGTGGAATAATTATCATGTTATTGGATCTGCTAGTTTCAGGTTATTTCAGAAGTTGAAACTTTTAAAAGCTGATTTGAAGAAGTGGAACATTGAGGTTTTTGGCAGAATTAATTAGCAAAAAACTCAGCTAGAAAAGGAAATACAGAATTTGGATATGATGGATGACTACGGAAGTCTTTCAGCCCCATAAAGAGACTTGAGAACAGATAAGATTTTGAAATTAAACAATTTAATCAAGATGGAGGAAATCAGTTGGCTTCAAAATCTAGAATCAAATGGCTTAAAGAAGGTGATAGGAACACAAAGTTTTTTCATAAAATAGCCTCTGCCAATAAAAGGAGAAATTGGATTGAGAAATTGAAGGTTAATGGGGAACTAACTGAGGATCAAAGGGTGATCAAAGATGGTATTGTTGATTTATATACCAGGTTGTTCACGGAAGAATCATTTTGGAGACCTCAGGTTAATGATTTGGATTTTTCTCAAATTAATACTCAAGCTGTAGCTAGTTCGGAACATGAATTCACGAGGCTGAAGTCTTTCATGCTCTAATGGAATTTAATGGTGACAAAGCCCCTGGACCAGATGGTTGGACAATTGCTTTTTTTTCGATCTTGCTGGGGTACTTTGAAGGCCGAAATATTGTCGGTTTACTCAGATTTTCACAATAGCTGCAGATTCATTCGTAGTCTTGATTCCACTTTTATTGCTTTGATTCCAAAGAAGGAAGGAGCAGTGGAGATAAAAGATTACAGGCCTATCAGCTTGGTG
>QLOD02000033.1:20599390-20622135 GCA_003260245.2 Sideroxylon spinosum | reverse complement strand
GCTTCTTTGCTTCTTCTAGGGGTTTAAGACAAGGTGATCCTTTATCACCTTTTCTATTTATTTTGGTGATGGAGGTTAGCAGTCAGATGATGCAAAGAGCAGAGCAGGCAGGTTTCATTGATGGGTTTTCTGCAGCAGTCAGTCATAGGAGTCTCTGTATATCTCATATCTTATTTGCAGATGACTCCATAGTTTTTTGTGGGGCTGACGTACTTCAGTTAGGCCATCTCTGCTGCATTTTGTTGGGCTTCGAGGCAGTCACAGGTCTGAAAGTCAATCTCAGCAAATTTGAGATTATGCCAGTGGGTTTTTGTTCTAATTTGGATGTAATGGTAGCTATATCTGGCTGCAGAGTTAGCTCTTTGCCCATCGTGTATCTTGGTATGCCGTTAGGAGCTAATTTTAAGTCTACTTAAGTTTGGGATTCTGTTATTGAAAAATGTAGGAAAAGATTGAATATGTGGAAACCAAGTACCTTTCAGCTCGGGCAAGAGTTACTCTATTTAAGAGTGTTCTTTCAAGCCTACCTACTTACTATTTCTCTTTTTTCTCTACCCCATGTGCTGTTTTAAAGGTTTTGGAAAAATTTCAAACAGATTTTCTTTGGGGTAGAAGTGAAAGAGTCTTCAAACATAACCTTGTGAACTGGAAACTGGTTTGCAAACCTATTCAGATGGGTGGCACTGGTATTCGACAGCTGGGGATCCACAATGCAGCTTTGATGGGGAAATGGTTATGGAGATTTGCTAATGAAGACTCTAGCCTTTGGAGAAGGTTAATTGCGATCAAGTATGGAGTGGAGAAAGGGGATTGGTTTTCTGCCGATGGATCAAACTGTTTTGGTTCCAGTATTTGGAGAACATACGCAGAATTTGGCCATCTTTTGATAGTTGCATTAATTGGAAGATTGGTAAAGGTAACAGGATTCTGTTTTGGCATCATAAATGGTTGGATTGTGGTTGCCTTTCTGTAGTCTTCCCTGAGATTTATGCAATTGCAGCAGACAACAAGGCCCTAGTGTCTGATTATTATTTAGGTTCTGGATCAAATGGTTTTTGGAATGTTAGGCTGCGAAGAAATATGAATAACTGGGAGCTGGACAGGTTTTGTTCATTATTAGAGATTCTTTATTCTATTCGGATGGAGGACAGGGAGGATGTTTTAATTTGGAACCACTCTAAGCACGATCTTTTTTTGGTCAAATCCTTCTATATGTTTCTTCAAGGTGGAGTGAATGATGATTTTCCGTGGATGAAGCTATGGAAATTTCCCATTCCTCCTAGAATTTCTTTCTTTTCTTGGTGTGCTACGAGAGGTAGAATTCTAACATTGGATAATCTCAAACGAAGGGGTTATTATTTGGTTAATAGGTATTCATTATGTCTCGGATGTGAGGAAACTTTTAATCATATGCTCATACATTGTATATGGTCTACTGAATTGTGGAGCCTAACTCTCTTATGTTTTGGAGTCCCTTTGTGCTTTCCAGACAACATCAAATGATTTCTTTTAGCTTGGTGGGGTCAACCAATAGGAAGGAGGAAGAAGATATGGGACATGGTTCCTTTTTTCATTTTTTGGATAATTTGGAAGGAATGCAATAGGAGGATTTTTGACAATATTGCTATGAATACTTTGACGGCCAAGAGTTTTTTTCTTTCATATTTGTATAAATGGGTGGAAGAGGGGCAAAATATTGATATGTGCTCTTTTCTTCATTTTATCGCTAGTTTGCAGTGATTTATGTTTCGATTGTATGTACTTTCTATTTTAGCATCTATTCGATGCTATATTAATAAATATTAATTATCTTTTTCAAAAAAATGAATATGCAGTTCGTCATTTTCATCGGCATGCGATGTGAAGGGGGTGGCTTAGTTAGGATGCTATTTCGGGTTGCGCTTTGCTTAATGGTTAGTCGTTAATATGTGTCCATATATGTGTATTTTTTTTCCCCTTATTGAGGCATTTTCAAGTAATTAGTTGAAGAAACAAGCAAAATAAAACATATAACATGATCAAAATATCTAGTCTCAACTCCAAATATACAAGACAAATGAGATAAAAATATAAAACCAATTTATTATTCTAATAAGACTCACTGGCTTGGCAAGGAATATTATTTTATTTATGGGAGGCCTTGTGCCAAGGTAGGACAATTGGTAGCATAGAAGTAAGTTTGGGTACAAAAAAGATTGTAGAGAAAGAAAAATTTAGATACCTTGGATCTATAGTGCAATATAATAGAGGGATTGACACTGATGTTAGTCACAGGATTCAGGCTGGGGGATCAAATGGAGAAGTGCTTTAGGGGTTTTGTGTGATTGAAAAGTCCCCTCAAGGTGAAAGGAAGGTATTATAAGGTGGCGGTAAGACCAACGTTGTCATATGGATCAGAGTGTTGAGCAGTAAAGTATAATCATGTTTAGAAGATGGCAGTTGTTAAGATGAGAATGGTACGATGGATGTCCGGGGATCACAAGTAGGAATAGGATTCGGAACTAGGAGATTAGGGACAAAGTAAGAATAGCACCGATTAAAAATAAAATAAGAGAAAATCGATTAAGATGGTTCGACTATGTTAGAAGGCGTCTAACGGAGGCACCAATTAAAAGGTATGAAAGCATGGAGATTGCTAAGAGTAGGAGAGGGAGGAGAGATTCAAGAGAAGTTGGAAAGAGACTATTAAACATGATTTTGCCTACATGGATCTAACGGAGGATATACACTAAACAGATTTGATTGGTATCGTCAAATCCATATAACCGATCCCACCTAGTGGGAGAAGGCAAGATTTGGTTTGTTTTGGTTAGGCCTTGTGCCATGGTCCTGCTCCAATTAACAGTACTTAGAATGTTAGTTTTTGATGCTAAATACATGCTAGCCCATAGATCACGCAGTTTGCTTCTGATTTCCCTATTGATGCCCTGGAGTATACAATTTCCTGCAAGAGTTTGGTCACAATCGAGCAGTGGACTTAGTAGCACAGATAAGAAACATCTTTATGCTGGACACGTGTCAAACATCACATTCGAGTCTCAAACGTGTCAAACATCAACTTTGAGTCATGTCCTAATTCACTGTATATGTCCATGTTTTCATAGGTAATGAAAAAAGTTTGTCATATGGTAGGAGAAAGAAGAATTGGGAAGCATTTATGGTGTTTGGGTAGAGAGCTTAATCCAATGGACTCGATGATTGTCACATGATTTTTTCTTCAGCGAGAATTTTCTGTCACTTTCTGAAACTTAGTTGTGCTTTCCACTGATTGATGTCTGAATTTTTCCGAGACATTCTGTTATATTTTCTTTCTGATTGCTTCTCATATGTGCAATTATGTTTGTTAAGGAGTTGGGGGATAAACTGTTATTTTTTAAGTACGAATGTTGATGATTTTTTCTTTGTGCATATGCGAACAGGCTTGCCTTCACTCATCGCATTTCCCGCAAGATGTAACACTACAAATTGTCTTCTTAGGTGAGTTTCCACTTGCTGTGCAAAATTTGAAAACTATGCTAATGCAGGTCAACACAAGATTTCGTGGACTTCGCAAATTGTTATTTAGCCCAATGCAAAGATCTATGTTCATTTTTTGGATATTCTATTTTCCTCCCATGGGTTCTAGAGGAAACTTTAATATCATTTTGATTGTTTGTTGCAGATACAAGGGGGAACTTTCTGTTGATGCTGTTACTGATTGGTTTGCAACCACAATCCTAAGCTTACCTCGCATTCCATACTACTCAAAGGATTCATTGGTAATATATCGATTTTTATTTGAATTTGTATATGCAGTTTGTCAAGACTAATTTTGACGTAGGACAGATTAGAAACTTGGTTGATGCTGTCTACAAATTTTTCTTGCACAAGTTTTGGGTGCCAAGAAAGGTTGCAAGTTTGGAGTTCAATACTGTAAAGGTTCCAGAGTTGTGAATGTAGGGTTTATAATTATCTTGAATTTTGAAGTAAATTTGAGGAGAATAAGCTAAAAGGACTATGGTTCATAGAAATATTTAATGAAATTTTGTTGGAACAATTGACTAGGCTTGCATTAGATTCTAATATTTGAGTGGAATTTCATTTATAGATGCATTGAAAGGAATTACGAAGGTGACTCATTCTTTATCTAAGAGTCTTTTATAATGTATTATGATGTAGAGCTTAAGTAAAGAAGAAGAAAAGCAGAGAAGGGGAAGAGGAGAAGAAGAAGATATGCAGCAGCAGAGAGGAAAAATCAAGCTTAATCAATAACCATTCAATAATCCTCCACTAACCCTAACTAGGGTTTAAATAATAGACTAATCAAAACATTATGGGCCAAAACAAATAAAGGCCTAAATAAATAAACCAAAACTAAGAAAGCCCAAAACAAATGGGTCCAAACAACTGAAATAACCAATTATTAAACACTAATAGTCAATCCATAATGCCAGTGGTTGGGTCTCTTTAGCCCGACATCGATAAACACGTCCATATCGGCTTACTTTAGTGGTGTCCGCACCAACTTCCTCGGGTTGGGAAGAAACTGGGCTCTGGCGAGGAAGGGGCATGGAGGCTCTGATAAAACTCCAGAAGATCGGAATCAAGCTGTTGCAATGTCTCGACAGGAATCCGAGTGCACTTAGAATGGGACGATCTACCGAGCGAACAAGGAATCGTCGAACCACGCCATCCTTGGTGATATCAACTTGCTCATCTAAAATAACATCAATTTTGTTATTGTGTGCAGGGATAGGGGACAATGAAGAAGTAGTAGGCACCAAGTCTGGGTTATGGTTAATGGCTGGGGCATCAAAAGGCTCATCAGGAGGGTGAATGTGTCATTTATAAGCAATAAGGTCCTCAACATTAAAAATGGGGCTAAAACCAAAGTGTGAAGGGATATCAATAACATATGCATTTGATCCAACCCGTTTTAATATTTTAAAAGGACCAGCACTACGAGCTTGCAATTTCAAAACGGATCCAGGAGGAAAACGTTCCGACCTTATTCTAATCATCACATAATCATCAACATTAAAAGCAACATGTCTTTTATGTAAATCAACTTTAAGTTTATATATCGCATTAATCTTATTGATATCAACATGCAAGTCTCGAATATGTTGCGCAAACGCATCAGCCGACTTAGACACTCTAGCAAATGGAGACATAGAAACTAGGTCTAAAGGCTTCCTGGGCTTATAACCATGGACAACTTCAAAAGGGCTCATTCTTATCGACCTATTGACAGAGTTATTGTACGCAAACTGAGCAGTAGGAAGGATTAAATCCCAATTCCTATGATGATCTTTAACTAAGCACCTCAAGAGATTCCCTAAACTACGGTTAACAACTTCTGTTTGGCCATCAGTTTGAGGGTGATATGCTGTGGAAAATTTGAGTTTTGTACCAACTAGATGCCAAAGAGTTTTCCAAAAATAGCTAGTGAAACGAATATCCCTATCGGTCACAATGGTTTTGGGTAAACCATACAACTTGACGATCTCATTAAAGTATAGCTTGGCAACTCTAGAAATATCGGAGGTTTTACTACAGGGAATAAAATGAGCCATTTTAGAAAACCGATCTACCTCCACCAGAATAGAATCATGTTTCTTCGGTGTGCGTGGGAGACCTAACACAAAGTCCATACTAACATCTTGCCAAGGACAACTAGGAACAGGGAGGGGGATATAAAGACCAGTATTTTGTTTCCTATGCTTAGCTAATTGACAAGTACGACATTGACTCATTATTCTACCGACATCCTTCTTTAAACTTGGCCAATAAAACTGACATTCAACTTCCTCTATAGTTTTATCATGCCCAAAATGTCCAGAAAGGCCTTCCGCATGAACTTCCCATACTAAGAAATCTCGCACTGAGGTCCTCGGGATGCAAAGCTTATTAGTCTTAAACAAGAATCCATCCTGAATCTAGAACTCATCGGGAACTTGAGAATTGCCATTCTGTAATTCTAGAAAAATCTCTCCAAAATCAGGACATGATTCATATTCCTCCTTTGAGTCTATCGAATCCTATAACCTTAATACTCATGACGGAAAGTAAGGACATACGACGACTAAGAGGATTAGCAATCTTATTGTCAACTCCCGATTTATGTTTTATGACAAAAGAATAGGCCTGCAAATACTCAATCCAACGACCATGCCTATGATTAAGATTCTTTTGAGAGCTTAGATAACGCAAAGCCTCATGATCAGAATAAAGGACAAACTCCTTGGGGAGTAAATAGTGTCGCCAGTAACGTAAGGCTTGCACCACCGCGTAAAATTCCTTGTCATAGATGGAGTATTTTTGCTGAGCCTCACATAATTTCTCACTAAAGGAAGCGATAGGGTGACGCTCTTGACTGAGTACTCCTCTAATACCTACTCCTGATGTATCACATTCTATCTCAAAAACTTTTGAAAAATCAGGAAGATGCAATACGGGGGACTTAGTCATTCTTTTCTTAATATTCTCAAAGGCCTTTGCAGCATTCTTTGTCCATTTAAACTTTCCTTATTTTATACATTCAGTGAGAGGAGCCATAATGGTGCTGAACCCTTTTATGAATCGGCGATAGAAAGCGGCTAAACCATGGAAACTCCGCACAGCATGAATAGTTTTGGGCTCAGGCCAATCTAGAATTTCTTTAACTTTCGAAGGGTCAATCGAAATTCCTTCAGAGGACACCACAAATCCTAGGATGACAGCCTTATCAGTAAAGAATGTACACTTCTTCAAATTAGCATAAAGGTTTTCTTTCCTAAGGGTGGAACAGACTTGAGCAAGGTGGTCCATATGCTGATCCTTACTTTTACTATAAATAAGGATATCGTCAAAGTAAACCACCAAAAACTTTCCCATGCATGGTCTAAGCGCTTGAGTCATTCCTCTCATGAATGTACTAGGAGCATTTGAAAGTCCAAAAGGCATGACTAACCACTCATAAAGGCCATTTTTGGTTTTAAAAGCAGTTTTCCATTCATCCCCTGGTCGAATTCCTATCTGATGGTATCTACTTTTTAAATCAATCTTAGAAAACACAATGTCACCTGCCATCATGCCTAACATATCATCTAACCGAGGGATAGGAAAACGGTATTTCACAGTTATTTATTTTATTGCCTTGCTGTCTATGCACATTCGCCAAGAACCATTTTTCTTTGGCGTCAATAGGGCTGGGACCGTACAAGGGCTCATGCTCTCTCTAGTAAATCCCTTGTTGTGGAGCTCATTGACTTGCCTTTGTAATTCCGCATGCTTAGTAGGATTCATCCTATAATGTGGCAAGTTGGGAAGTGTAGCTCCCGGGACCAAATCTATAGCGTGTTGGATATCATGCTATGGGGGTAAACAATCTGGAAGATCTTTGGGAAACACATCTTGAAACTCTTCAGGTTTACTTGTCTCTCTTGTAGTGGGGTGCGAAGAGTCCACCAGAACTTCTTTGACTACCAAGGCAAATACAATACATTTTTGTCCGCCCATATCGCGAATGAATTCTATAGGACTGATGACGTTCAACCCTTTTCTACTCTCATCTCCTTTCCTTTGCTTGGATTAGCATGTTTCGGAGGAATAGGCTTAAGATGTATATTTTTACCGGTAAACATATGGGAGCATGAGTTGGGGCGGCCATACAGAGTGACATCCAAATCAAATAGCCAAGGTCGTCCCAAAATAACATGGCCTACGTCCATAGAGATCACATCGCATCAGATTTTATCTTTATAATCAAGGAATTGAATGGGTATATGACAACGTTCTTTCACAGTTATAGATGAGGCATCCACCCAAGAGACACTATAAGGGTTAGGGTGAGGAACAGTCCAAAGTCCTAGACGGCCAACTATAGTCGAAGACATCCCACCAAATTCCCTTCACAATCTTCATCCACACCTTCAAATTCATCCACATTGGGCTCATATACTTGCTCCTCTACTGACTCATCACCCTTGACTTTCGTCCTTCTCAATGAAAAGCGCTGGGGTGGAACAACTAGCAGTTACATGTCCAAAACCCTGACACTTAAAACATTGGACTCATGAGGCATTTCTAGAACCCTTAGGTAAGTTACCTTTGCTTTTATTGTCTTTCACAATCTAGGTACTAGGGCGTGGTCCTAACACTAACGCAGTGTTTGATGAGGAAGGGCGGTTAGTAGGGGGCGATTGTCATTACGTTTTCCAACCTGGGGCTTAGCTATGAGTTTGTAATTTTGGACTAGAGTGTATGCCTCGTCTAAAGTGGTGACTCCCCTAACGACAACCTCTCTCCGCAACTCAGATGTTACATCTCATCATGAAATCATCAAACTGAGCTACATAGTCTTTTATTGGTTTACTCCCTCGTCGAATATCATTCCATTGATCTAACAGATGACCGTGATAAGATGGAGGCAAATATTTTTGCTTGAGTCTCACTTTCATCTCTTCCCAATCTACCACTGGGGGTTCGTGACGTCTAAGGAGAAGATTCTCAACGCTCTCCCAATATAACTGGGCACTCCTTGTCAATTTCATCTTGGCAAATTGACATTTTCGCTCTTCAGAAAAGTGGTACCACTCAAAGAAGCGGTCCTTATCTTTCAGCCATTTTGTGAATACGCAGGGGTCTAAACAGCCATCAAATGTTGGGGCCTCTATTTTGACTTATTTCATTAACTTCTCGTCATTACGCTGGGGTGAAGGATCCCTACGATGTTGCACAAGGTCTCTATTCGGGTTTCTAGGTCTATTTTGATCCTCAATTGCGTCCAATCTAGTCTAATGATTATGCAACTGTGTGGTAATTCCCTGAAGGGCTTCTGTAATGGTTGCTAATTGGGTTAGGATTTGGTTATGTGCCATTTTGCTATTAACGTTTATAGTGCGACCACTCCGCAATTGCATACGAAGATTCTATGACTAGGCTTGTTAATATCAATAACGACTCACACAATTTTTGCTAATATAAATTTTAACTGATTTACATGTAAATATAAATATATTTTAATTTTGTTGATTTGATTAGAGGATAGTTCAAATAAAGTGCAAACAATTGTGCTGTATACTTTTTTTTTTTTTTTTAAGAGGGATCAATGCACCACAAATAAAATGTCACTAGTTCAGAGGGATACTAGGGTAAAGATTCTCTTTTCAATTAGGGATTAAGGTTTTACGATTTCCAAGAAATAATTAAAAAAAAAAGGTATTAGAACAATAAGGAATGATAAAATAAAATGTAATAAGTTTTCGTGTCAGTGATTGTGGTTGATTCAAATGGGAAGGTAGGATTAGTGTGGGTGGGGTGATAAGGCACACAAAAACACAATTAAATGCTACGATAGAGTAGCTAAAATCACCAAAACATTATGGAACGAAATTACCAATATTCAGAAGGTTCTGGTGTGTTCTACTGTGCTCAAATATGTCAAAAAATGGATTTTTGAGTGTCTTGCCGTGTCCTGGGGTGTCGTCGGAGTGTCGCCAGAGATCATCGAAGTGACCAGAAGACTTGCCGAAGAAAGGTGGATCTGGGGATGGGCTTCGCTGGGGTTGGGTATCAAGCACGTGCTCACACGTGTGGAAAGCGATTGGTGAGAGTAGATCTCACTCGCCGTGAAGGAGGTGGCGCGTGGGGCACGTGGGAAGGTTGTTGATTTCACGGGTTGGGTGGCGGGGTTCTTCGGCGGCAGTAGAAGTCGACGGTGGTGTGGTAGAGCTCCGTTGTAGTTTGGTCGAACACCTATAGAGGTCTTCCGGCTTCGTTTGGCACACTGTTGCTGTACACGAACGGCAAACGATGGATCCGATGGCTCCGATGGCTTCGCTTGACGCTGGTAAAGGTGGACGATGGTGATGAAGGTGACCGGTGGTGCTGGATCGAAGCATGATGACCGGAAGTTGGGGTTTCAAGGTTGGGCAGTCGCTATGTCACTGTTTGTGATTTTGAGTAGCTCTAAATTGTAGGGTTTTGTGGATTCTTTAACAGTGAATAGAGTTGTTTTAATGAAGGAATAGAGATCGAAGTTTGCTCTTATACCAAAGTTGATATAGAGCTTAAGTGAAGAAGAAGAAAAGTAGAGAAGGGGAAGAGGAGAAGAAGAAGATACACAGCAGCAGAGAGGAAAAATTAAGCTTAATCAATAACCATTCAATAATCCTCCAGTAACCCTAACTAGGGTTTAAATAATAGACTAATTAAGATATTATGGGCCAAAACAAATAAAAGCTTAAATAAATAAACCAAAACTAGGAAAGCCCAAGACAGATGGGTCCAAACAACTGAAATAACCCTTTACTAAACTACTAATAGTCAATCCATGATGCCAATGGTTGGGCCTCTCTGGCCTGATGTTGATAAACACGTCCATATCGGCCTACTCTAATGGTGTCCGCACCATATTGATTATTTATATTAATAAGCTTTTGGTGCAATATGGGCTTGCATTTGTTATTTGTAGAGTCATGACCGAGTTTCCATCTTTAATTGGTTGGTACCCCTACATTGGGTTTTTAACACCTTCAATATAATGTTTTAAACGATCATTGAGAAAAAAAAAAGTCTTAGTTTTTTAAGCTCTCTCTGTTATCTCACTCTTTTAATTCTTTTCATTTTGGTTAAGATAGGGAACAATTTGGCCATGTTCTTGCCAAAATAAAAAGGGTTGAAATTCTAGGTTTTAGCTGAATGGTTTGGCACACCCATTAAGGTTGTGTTGTATTTATAATATTTGGAGAAGTGTAAAATATGGAAGGAAAATCATATATAATCCTATTCAAACTAGGAAAAAAAAAATCTCTAAAAAGAAGGTACTGCTATTTTTATCATATTTAACATATAATTCTAACATTTCTTCTCCAGCTGGAATACATATATCATATGTTTTAAGGTTATTACAAATATATTTAATCCATGTATGTAATTAAATATTGGAGAGTAGCAAAATTGGCTGGTGGACGACAACGAGATTGGTTGTCGGACTTCAACGAAATTTCGTTGATTCCGCTTGACGATGACACATCAAAATCTAGAAGAGTTGATTTGGACAATAAGACCATTTATACTTTTTTTTTTTTTTGATGAGTAAACAAAATTATACTATAAAAGGCATCAAGGGATGTTGCCCTATACAAGGTCCTCAAAGGTACAATTATACCTCAAAGTTATCAACAAAAGACACAATTTTGAAAGTTCGGGTCTTGCCGTCCTACAAACCAGCTGAACAAAATAACAAAAGGATTGCTTTTCATTCTAGACAATGAATACTCAATTCCCTTAAAATTTCGTCAATTCCTTTCTCTTGACATCAGCTAGGAAATACAAAAGGGAATAATTCCATCAAGACCCAAAAGCAAGTTTGGCCGCGAAATATCCACTGTATACCAAAATGATACAATGCAATCTCTTAGAGTTCTTTTACCCTTGAGCAATGCACAAATCGAATGGTCAATGGATTCTGCTACCTCCTTGTATAAACAACGGTTAACGATGACTAGCCTCCTTTTCAGATTATCAATAATCAGCGTCCTGCCATGAATCAAGCCCCACATAAAGAAGCTTAACCCCCTATTTAGTCCCAAGTCAGCCTAACTCTTGGTTAGGAAGCAAAACACTCGCAAAGGAAGTAAGTGAGAAAGAAACATGAGAGAGTTAGAGGAATACTCCACCTAACTCACTTGAAGCTTGAAACTTAGATTCTTTGATCCTTGGATAGTACAAATCAAAACACCCTATGCCTATTTATATTATTCCACCTCGTTGAATGGTGGAGATTGATTTGATCCAATGATGGAGATTACGCCTCTGGAAGCCTCCACGGAAATAATTATTATATATACAAAACTCTCGCACACTATAGAGAGTTTTACAATTCTCTATAATATTTACAACACTCTAGAATATTTAAGACACTTTCTAGAATCCATTAGGTACAATATTCTAAAGAAATTCAGAGCACTCAACAGCTTCTAGAAAATTTCTGACTATACTAGAAAATCTCGGGACGCTCTAGAACACTTCGAACCAATCTAGGGCACTCTGGAATGCCATGGATAATTTGAATGCCCTAGTTAATTCTCGAGCCATGCCATGCATCTGTTTAAATTAGTTTTCTCAAGTGTCTGGGAAGACATGACTTTCTCCTCCACTCAATTTGGTGATGGCGAACATCACCTCACTCTAGTGATGGAGAAGTTAGGTTGTAGATTTACTCTGGTCATCCTTGTGCCTCCAGCTCACCTCGCTAGCTAATGCTTATCTCTCAGAAGGTCTCCCATCTTGGCACATTTCGGGTAGAAATTCTCCATAACCTGACTTCCGTTGGTTCCTTTCAAAGCTCCTCTACCAGTGAATGATTTTTCAAGTTAAACATAATAATAACTTTCGAAAATAACAAATTTTTTGCGCATAATTTAACCAAGAAAATTCCAACTAAAATAATTTTCATGTATAATTTATTGTAATTGTTGGAAAATGTATGTAGTTATTCTTTTCCAATGTATTATGTAGATTCATGTACATGTATTTTTGTATCTAGAGAATGTAGATTCATGTACGTGTATTTATGTATATAGGTTGATACATTTATGCCTAGGTGATCCGAACAGTCTTTATTGTATGATTATAAATAACAACCATTGACAACCCAATTGGGGGTTAAGTGATTCAAGAAATATCTTTTCTTTTTTTTTTTTTTTTTCCCACATGGTATCGAGCTAGAAAAATTTCTAGTCTAATCGTGTTCTTCCTAATTTTCCTAATTTTCATCTATCTATACTGTGCACCTTCATTGCCTAGGGTGTATTTTCATTCTTGACCTTCATTGTCAAGAGTTGCTTCCTTCATTCAGCATTCATTGCTATTGTTTCCTTATTCAGCCTTCATTTCTGAATATATATGTTGCAGCTGTCAAATGTAGCAGCATTCATTGCTTCTGCTGTACAAAATAGCAACATTTTGTTACTGTCCAACATCCAAAATCATTGCCCAGAACCTGATCTGCTGCCTAGAATCTGATTTGTTTCCTTAGTTCAGCCTTCATTACTGAATAACTATTGCAGCCTTCATTGCTGGAATGTTGCTGCTGTCCAACATCTATTGCTAAATATTTATTGTTGGAACTCTTATTGCTGTTGTTCAATATTCCAGCATACATTGCTGAACCAAAAACAGAGTTCTTTGCAGCATTCAAGTGTATTCTTTGCAGTATTTAAGTGCATTCTTTGGTGTTGTCCAATATTTGTTCACCTTCTTCTACTCAGAAATCATCTCTGCACCTTGCATTAGAGCAAATACATGGCAAAGTCTGCTGGAAAAGATGCATTTCATTTGAGAGTTGGGGTTCATCGATTTCATGTTCTGCGCATCAATAAGATGCTCTCGTGTGCTGGAGCTGATAAGTTCCAGATTGGCATGTGTGGAATTTTTGGGAAGCTGCGAGGAACGTGTGCACGTGTGGCTAGTGGTCAAGTCCTCCCATCTGTTTGTTGCAAAGATTCAAATAGTCCCCATGCAAACCTAACAGCACTCAACAACAAGAAGAAAAGGATCAAGAAAAAAAGAAACTCAGCATAAGTGATATTGAGAGGCTACAAGATCTACTGGTAACTCTTAAAAGCTCTAAATCCCTAGGTACCTGTTCATTGGCACATTCGGGTAAATTTCTACTTTCATATAGTGCCTCAGAAAGTTCATTTGCGAATTCTTGGATTATTGACTCAGGAGCAACAGATCCTATGATACATTCTTCCCACAAATTTAGTACATATGTTCGTTGTCCTGGCAATAGAAAAATAGCTACTGCAGATGGTTCATTAGCCACTATAGCAGGTGTTGGAGATGCCAAGATCAGTCATTCGTTTATTCTTAAGAATGTACCCCATGTTCCAAAGCTATCCACTAATCTTATGTCTATAAAGAAACTATGTCATGACTTGGACTGCAAAATAACCTTTTTTTTCAGTCATTGTGTATTTCAGGATTAGGGTTCGGGGATGATGGTTGGACGTGCTAAGGAGAAGGATGTTAACGAGTCTAAATCAACTCTATCATTTCTTTTTTAGCATTCTCATGTCAATAAAGATCGAATATGGTTGTACCATTGTAGACTTGGACATCTTTCTTTTGGAGTTCTTAAAATCATGTTTCCTTCGTTATTCAAAGGACTAGATTGCGAGAATCTTCATTGTGACGTTTGTGAACTTGCAAAACACGAACGTGTAAGTTTTTCAATCAGCAATAGTAGCAGCCATATTCCTTTTACTTTGATACACAGTGACATATGGGGTCCATCTACTATTCCAAATATTTCTGGTGCTAGATAGTTTGTCTTTCATTAATGATTGCACTAGAGTCACTTGGCTTTTGTTGAAATCTAAATCTGATGTAAATAGTGTCTTCCCAAATTTTCATAACATGATCAAAAATCAGTTTGGGGTTCAAATCAAAAGGTTTAGATCAGACAATGCTAGGGATTATTTCAATCAAATTTTGTCACCATATTTCCTACGGGAGGGGATCATACATGAATTATCTTGTGTTAGTACCCCGCATAGAATGGAGTGGCAAAAAAGAAAAATGGTCACTTACTTGCCACAACTCGGGCATTTCTATTTCAAAACAATATGCCAAAACATTATTGGGGGGAAGCTGTTCTTACAGCTACACATCTTATAAATAGATTACCCTCAAAAGTTTTGGGTTTCAAAAGTCCTATGGATACACTCTCTCAGTATTTCCTTGATTTTCATATCACAAATCATCTTGTGCCTAGAGTATTTGGTTGTGTGTCATTTGTTCATATCCACAGTCAAAATAGAGGGAAACTGGATCCCAGAGCAGTAAAATGTGTTTTTTTTTGGGGGTATTCTTCTACAAAAAAAGGGTATAAGTGCTATCATCCTCCTACTGAAAAAACTTTTGTCTTTGTAGATGTCACATTTGTTGAATATGAGTCTTTACTTTCCAACACCTTATCTTCAGGGACAGAAAATAGTTTTGGAAGATAAGGATAAAGACTTTTTCCTTCTTGATTTGCCTCTATCTCCTCAAACCATACTTTCTCCGAACTAACCTCCTTGTCAAGTTCAATCTCAATCCGTGATTGCACCAACCCATGTCTTTGAACCTATGACTAGAGTTTATGAAACTGTTGATAACCCATAGTTCTCTTAGGTATATTCAAGGTGAAAGAATCCAATTCCTGGACCAGTGCAAGTCTAAGAATCAAACTTTAACTCTGGAAATGAGGAAACAGTTTCTAGTCCTTCCTTACCAGTTGAATCTATATCTGATATTAATTTGCCTATTGCTATCAGGAAAGGAACTAGGGAATGCACTAAAAACCCTTTATATCCACTCTTACAATTTGTGTCCTTTGAAAAATGATCATCATTTCATAGGACTTTTCTCATGAGCTTAAACCCTGTGTCTATTCCCACCATACTATCTGAGGCTTTAGCCAGTGAACATTGGAGAAATGCCATGAATATTGAAATGCAGGCTTTGGAAAAAAACCAGACTTTGGAGGTGGTGGACTTACCTGAAGGAAAAAGACCAGTGGGATGCAAATGGGTCTTCACATTAAAGTATAATGCAGATGGCACACTTGAGAGGTATAAAGGAAGACTAGTAGCTAAGGGATATACCCAAACCTATGGGATAGATTATCAAGAAACCTTTGCTCCTATTGCTAAGATGAATACAGTTAGAATCTTGTTGTCCCTAGCTACTAACTATAATTGGCACTTGCAACAATTTGATGTGAAGAATGCATTTTTGCATGGGGATCTAGAAGAGGAAATATACATGAAAATCCCACCGGGTTTTCATGGAAATCTGGCAACTAATAAAGTGTGCAGGCTTAAAAAGGCATTGTATGGATTAAAGCAGTCTCCAAGAGCTTGGTTTGGAAGACTTACCAAAGCAATGTTAGTTATGGGATATAAGCAAAGCCAAGGAGACCATACACTCTTCATCAAGCACTCAGAATCAAGGGGAGTTACAATTTTGTTGGTATATGTTGATGATATAATATTAACAAGAAATGATGAGAAGGAAAGACAGAATCTAAAACAAAGTCTGGCAAAAGAGTTTGAAATTAAAGACTTAGGAAGATTGAAATATTTTCTTGGAATTGAAGTGGTACACTAAAGGTTGGGAATCTTTATCTCTCAGCAAAAGTACATTGTTGACCTTTTGAAGGATACAGAGAAGTTAGCATGCAAACCAGCAAGTACACCAATAGATTCCAACCACAAACTTGGAGAGGCAGAAGGGGATGTTGCTGTTGACAAAGCAATGTATCAGAGGTTGGTTGGTAGACTTATTTACTTATCTCACACTAGGCCTGACATTGCCTATGCTGTGAGTATAGTAAGCCAGTTCATGCACAATCCTAAAGTAGTTCACTTGCAAGTAGTTTATAGGGTATTGCACTACCTTAAAGGAACTTCGGGAAAAGGTATTTTGTTTCGGAAGAACACTGGACTTATACTCAAAGCATACACAGATGTCGATTATGCTGGGTTAGTAACTGACAGAAGATCTACCACTCGGTATTGTACTTTCTTGGTGGAAATCTAGTAACATGGAGAAGCAAAAAACAAAATGTGGTGGCAAGGTCAAGTGTCGAATAAGAATTTTGAACAATGGCGCAAGGTGTTTGTGAGCTACAATGGTTGAAGATTATCTTGGGGGATTTAAAGATTAAATAGGAGGGTCCCATGAGACTTTAGTGTGATAACAAATCTGCAATCAGTATTGCACATAATCTGGTGCAGAACCAAATACATCGAGGTGGATAGACACTTCATCAAAGAAAAATTAGACAGTGGCTTGATCTATATGCCTTATGTGCCCACTAACTCCCAACTAGCAGATGTACTTACTTAGGGCTTGAGTAATCCTATGTCTCAAACAATTGCTACCAAGCTGGGAATAGATAATTTCTATTCACCAGCTTGAGGGGGAGTGTTGGAAAATGCATGTAGTTATTCTTTTCCAATGTATTATGTAGATTCATGTACATGTATTTATGTATCTAGGGAATGTAGATTCATGTACATGAATTTATGTATATAGGATCGATGCATCTATGTCTAGGTGATTTGAACAGTCTTTATTGTATGATTATAAATAACAACCATTGACAACCCAATTAGGGGTTAAGTCATTCAAGAAATATCTTTTCTTCTTTTTTCCACAGTAATTTAAAAACTTGCACGTTCAAGTGCAATAAAATCAATAAATCAACACATCAATCACAATATTAACGATAAACATTAGTATATGAATTATCACATGAGAATTAAATACTATGAATGTCAAATAATTTCCCATGGATAGTGCCTGTTAGATCAAATATCGCACTTAAAGTTATCTAGTCTGGCTCTTAGATTCTTTCCTAAGCTGATCCGATTGAGTTCACCAAGGTTTTCGTGGGTCTGTTGATACAATCGTTGAAAATTAGAGTCATCATGGTTTTTACGAGTCTGTCCCTAGTTTCTAGTGTCACACCACTTAAAGAGTCTGTCTCCTGGACTTTTATTTTAATTTCAGTAATCACAATTAATTATTCATCACAATTTCTATAAAATCAAATTGAACACAAGTGTTCAAATATTTTGTTCCCTATGCTTAATAGCATAAAACATGTAATCTCTTATCAAAATAATAGAATCTTTTAGAAAGAATAATTCAGAAAATTCAACTTCGAAAACCTTTATGCATTGAGCAAATTACAAAATTAATACTAGCAAGCCAAACAACTCACCTAAAATCTAAAGATGTAAATGTAAACCCTTCTACCCACTATAACATAAAGAGATTCACCTCTCTCACATTAAAGAAAACAATTCATCACATACAAACAAGCATTGATTCATGTAGGTAAATTTTTCTTATAGAACTAACCTGTGGGCATGAGGTTCTTGTTGTAGCCTGTTCTCACTCTCTTGATCTCTCTCTATCTCTCAAATCGAAGATAATAAAATTCTAATTGACACAACCCTATTTATATCTATGACATCTTTAATCAGGTGCCATCACGTCCACCTCTATTATGGTAAATGTCAAATCATATCTCAATGATAATAATCCTTTAAAAAAACCCGTGGTCCACATTTACCCAAAAATAAATAAATTAATAATTTAAATATTTCTTAAATAAAGCCAGCTAATTCAAATAAATAAAAAATTATATATATATATAACAATTAAAATAAATAATAATTAATTTATATCTAGCTTGTAACATTGTCCTCCAACATAGGCTATTCTTCCCTAGGTAACTCTGGTCCAACTGATGAGACATCGTCCCTTGATACGTAAACATCTTTGTTCTCCTCTTAGATTTGGTGATTGAGTGTACCCCTCCTTGAACAAGTCATAGCTCAGTGGGATCCATCACAAAAAAAACACTTGAACTGTGTATTTCCCCCACCTTTGCGCTTTTTGGCTAATAGGCTTATGGAGCTAGCAGGGCACTTAAACTCGATTAAGGATCTCGTGGCAGAATCCAAATCTTGCATCTGGAGTGTAACTTCCTTGTCCATGTTTGAAGCCTCCAATAGGGCACTAGAGAATTCCTTCACATAGTCTCACACATTCCTCTTGTGGGCACTAGAGAATTCCTTCACATAGTCTCACACATTCCTCTTGTGTGTAAGATGGCTAAGCAAGTCCTTTGCAGCCCCTTGTTGGCTCTTCGAGTAGGCTTCTTTGGCAGTGAGGAGGCTTTGCATCTCCCAGTGGGAGTCATCTCCTTCGAGTACTTGGATGCCTTTGTCCAAATCCTCGAACGCACATTTGCCTTGTGCAACAATTATTTTTGCTATTCTTGACTCCATGGCTGACCGGAACTTCTTTAGAATCCCACACAACTTTGGTACATCCCTACGTAACCTTGGCTCTGATACCAATTTCGATTCATACGACGTTTAGACACTCAATCTTATTGTAGTTCTAAGTTAGCTTGACTCCTAGTTAGGTAGCAAAAAACTCGCAAAGGAAGCAAGTGAGAAAGGTACACGAGAGAGCTCAGAAGAATACTTCACTAAATCACTTGAGGCTCGAAACTCTTCTCCTTGGATCCTTGGATGATACAAATGAACATACCCTACCCTTGTTTATTTTACTCCGCCTCCTCAATTGACGGTAAAGATTAATTTAATCCAATGGTAGATATGATGACATTAGAAACCTTCACCAAATATCTATGATGTTTACAAAAATCTTACACATTCTAAAGAGTTTTACAATTCTTTACAATCATTATGGCACTCCAGAATTTCTAAAACACTTTCTAGATACTCCATTGGGTTCTAGTATATCCTAAAGAAATCTAGAGCACCCTAGTGGCTTCTAGAAAATTCCAAACTACATAAGAAAGTTTATGGAACCTTCTAGAGCACTCTAGACCAATTTAAAACACGCTAGAACATCATATAAAAATCCAAAATGCCCTACTTAATTCTCAAACCATGCCTTAGTGTCCAAATTATTGGGACGTGACACTGCATAGGGGAACATTCAAACCACCAACCCTTCTAGATGGATAAACATCTTCCAACCGATGCCCCCCTTTTCACATACTATCGCGAACATATTCAGAAAAGTTTTCTTTAGTTTGCCTTCGATGATTCACAAATCCTCCTAGAACTTGACTCAACCCCCACTGGCAACTACCAAAGGGTGTAACCTCTCAAACCCATGCCATAGCTTGCGAATGTTCTTCCACAAACCCTTACTATGGGGGCTGGCCAGTTCATTAGGCACCCAATCTCCCCATAAAGATCCGAATATTTGTAGTACTGTTAATTCTTTTTCGATTACTAAAAATCATTGTCAGTGTTGAACTTTATTGGAAGTCGTGAACTACGGTAATTCATTGCTCAATACAGACACAGTAACTTAGCCACTAAGTGTTTCTTAATATAGACACAAGAAACGGAAGAAAAAACTAGAACATGGTTGATTGATATAGAAACAAGAACTAAGGTGGTAAGGGTCTTAGATTAGGATTGGATAAGGACAAACACTAATCATATAGAAGCAAGGCAAGGGTCCAACGAGTGACAAAAGCCATTGCTCATCAGCGGACTAAATTCAGTGGTAACTCTGGGTTTGATAGCATATAGAAATTCTGGGGTTTAATTGAATGGTTTGACACTCCTTAGGGTTGTTTCGCATTACATATATAATATCAGGAGATTATGGAAAATCATATTTGATCTTATTCAAAGTAGGAAAAGAATGATATCCCTAAATATAAGATACTACCATTTTCACTCTTGAGGTTCGGCTACAATAATCTTATTTTATATGTGATAGAATACAATTAATGGGAAAACTTTTTCTTGTATATTAGAACCTCAATAGGGGTATATATACATGTACAAGGATGTCTTTCCATATTCCTAGAGTCTAGGTACATTATACATTTAATACTAATACATGTACTACATTAAATACAAATACATGACATTAACACTCCCCCTCAAGCTGGAGCATATATATCATATGTTCCAAGCTTGTTACAAATGAATCTTACTTTAGTTCCTCCTAACGCCTTAGTGAATAAATCTGCCAACTGATCCTCAGAATTTACATGATTGGTTTTGATGACATTTTGTAAAACCTTTTCCCTGACAAAGTGACAGTCAATTTCAATATGTTTGGTTCGCTCATGGAACACTGGATTGGAAGTTATGTGGATAGCAGCTTGATTGTCATAAAATAATTCCATAGGTTGCAACATAGAAACGCCCAACTCCTTTAACATATGATGTATCCAAATCAGTTCACAAGAAGCATGTGCCATGGTTCTATACTCTGACTCTGCACTGGACTTGGTTACCACAGTTTGCTTTTTACTTTTCCAAGATGCTAGATTTCGTCCCACAAAGATACAATATCTTGTAGATCGTCTATCTAAGGGAGAACCAGCCCAGTCTGCATCCGTGTAACCTTGGACAAGGGTATGACCATTATCTCTATACAACAAACCACATCCTGGTGCATCTTTTAGATACCTCAAAATGCGAACAACTGCATCCCAATGACTAGAACGTGGTGCATCAAGGAACTGACTTATCACACTCATGGTAAAGGATATATCAGGTCTGGTAACTGTCAAGTAGTTTTATTTCCCAATAACCTCCGATACTGACTTGGATCATGCAACAACTCTCCCTGATCAGCAATCAACTTGGTATTTGGGTCCATTGGAGTATCTACTGGCTTAGAACGTAACATACCAGTCTCAGTCAACAAATCAAGAACATACTTTCTTTGAGAGAGAGAAATACCCATATGTGACAGGGCAATCTCAATTCCCAAGAAGTATTTCGATGGTTCCAAATCCTTGGGGGTAAACTTTCTTTGAAGGAACATCTTCAGATCATCAATACCTTGGGAATAATCTCCCGTAATAACAATATCATCTACATACACAAGGAGCCAAATCCGTCTTTTAGAAGAATGACGGTAAAAGACTGAATGATCAACTCCACACCGAACTAGGCCAAATTCAGTAACAATGGTGCTAAATCGGCCAAACCATGCCAAAGGAGACTGTTTCAGGCCATATAATGCTTTCTTTAGTTTGCAAACCAACCCAGACTCCCCCTGAGTAACGAACCCAGGAGGTTGCTTCATATATACTTCCTCAGTAAGATCACCATGCAAAAAGGCATTTTTCACATCAAGCTGGTGGAGAGGCCAATGATAAACTGCAGCTAGAGATATAATAAGTCGAACAGAGGTAAGTTTAGCAACAGGAGAAAAAGTCTCAGAGAAGTCCAAACCATAAACTTGAGTATATCCCTTTGCAACCAAGCGTGCCTTTAACCTGTCCACAGTACCATCAGAATGAACCTTAATAGTGTATACCCAACGACAACCAACCACAGACTTATCAGAAGGAAGAGAAACAAGATCCCAAGTATCATTAGCTCGAGGAGCAGACATCTCATCTTCCATTGCAGAATGCCATCCAGGGTGAGAAAGTGCTTCAGAGACAGTGTTAGGGATAGAAACAGAGTGTAAAGATGTAACAAATGAACGATAGGATGGTGATAATGCATCATAAGATACAAAATGAGAAATAGGATGAGAAGTGCAAAATCGTGTACTCGTCCGAAGAGCAATAGGAACATCCAAATCACTTACAGGAGCTAGTGGCATAGGAGAAGTAGATGGTGGAGCACTGGAAGCAGGAGGAGGAGCAATCACTTCTCGACGCCGAGTGTAAGTCTGCAAGTCAGGACGAGATAAACGACTAGATGGACTCAAAGGAGGATGATGACTAGACTCAACTGAAATAATAGGGAAAGGAAGACTCTCATCAAGGATAGATTAGGGTTGAGACTGAGGGAAAAATGGGATAGACTCAAAGAAAGTGACATCTGCACAAACAAAGAATCGGTTAAGAGATGGACTATATCATCGGTACCCCTTTTGTAATCTAGAATACCCCAAAAAGATGCATTTATGAGCACGAGCATCTAATTTATCAAACCTTGGTTCAAGTTGATGGACAAATGAAACACAGCCAAAAATTTTGGGTGGAAGAGAAAATAAGGGTTTGTTAGGGAACAACACAGAGTGGGGGGTAAATTCTTTGAGTACAGAAAAAGGCATCCGATTGATTAAATAACATGCAGTTAAGACAGCATCACTCCACAAGATTTTTGAAACATTCATTTGAAAAAGTAGACACCGAGCAGTTTCAATAAGGTGCAAATTCTTCCGTTCAGCTACCCTATTTTGTT
>QLOD02000033.1:20556332-20599290 GCA_003260245.2 Sideroxylon spinosum | reverse complement strand
ACTCATCTTTAGGAAGAGTTACAGTCTGTGTATGCTTGCTAGTAGACAAATTTGAAGAGACTATATGTGCCATTTGGAGTTTCACAATTAACTCCAATGATAGCTAGCAACAGTGGCGAAAATTCTTCGCGTATTTGAGTTCCTTCAACTCGGAACAATAGCAAAACTATCAACAGCAGAGGAGAAAAACAAAAAAAGGAGACTGAAGATCCAAAGTGGTCCAAACAACGAGGGAATAACGCCAATAGGGTCGCCTGATAGAGAAGAGGAGCTGGTAAAACAGGCAGGATGTCTGATAGTCTCTCACGCGCGGCTTCAGTCGAGGCACGTGAGGCTCATGCGCAGAGATTCTCGGTGGTGTGTGGGGGCGCGTGAAGCTTTCTCCGACGACGGCGATCTTCCGACGATGGTTGCCTCTTTCCGTCGATCACAACAGTGTGGTTGGATCTTCGAAAGACTGTCCGAGGAGGGACTTTTGCTTGTTGGAACCTCTAACGGTGTTCCAACGCTTACTGGACACCTTTCAGTGCAGTGACCAAGCACAAAACCGAGCGAAAAACAACTACAGGAACGATTCTAGCTCTGATACCATGTGATAGAACACGATTAGTGGAAAAACTTTTTCTAGTATATTAGAACCTCAGTAGGGGTATAGATACATGTACAAGGATGTCTTTCCATATTCCCAGAGTCTAGGTACATTATACATTTAATACAAATACATGTACTATATTAAATACAAATACATGTACATTAACAGTATAAACCAAACCAAACCAATCTAAGTCTTTTCCTACTAAGTGGGGTCGGCTATATGGATTTGATGACGCCAATCAAATCTGTTTAGGGCCATGTCCTCCATTAGATCTATAGAGACAAGGTCATGTCTAATAGTTTCTTTTCAACTTCTCTTAGGTTTCCCTCTCCTTCTCCTGCTCCTAGCAATCTCCATGCTTTCATACCTTTTAACCGGTGTCTGCATTGGACGTCTTCTAACATGGCCGAATCATCTTAAACGATTTTCTCTCATTTTATCTTCGATTGGTACTATTTTTACTTTGCCCCTAATCTCCTCGTTCCTAATCTTATCTCTCCTTGTGGTCCCATCCTTGTGGTCCCATACATCCGTCTTAGCATTCTCATCTCCGCAATTGTCATCTTTTGAATATGATTATGCTTTACTGTCCAACACTTTGATCCATACAATAATGCTGGTCTTACCGCCACTTTATAATATCTGCCTTTCACTTTGAGGGGGACTTTTCGATCACACAAGACCCTCGAAGCACTCCTCCATTTGGTCCACCCAGCTTGAATCCTATGCCTTACATCATTATCAATCCCTCCATCCTGTTGCACCATCGATTCAAGGTACCTAAAGTTTTCTTTCTCTATTATCTTTTGTGTGCCCAAACTTGCTTCTATGTCCCCCAGTTATCTTATTTTGGCGGAACTTACATTCCATATATTCTGTTTTACATCTACTTAGCCTAAACCTTTTTGTTTCTAACGTTTCCCGCCACAATTTCAACTTAGCATTCACTGCTTCTCTCGTCTCATCTACTAAGATAATGTCATCCGCAAATAGCATACATCACGGGACCTCATCCTGAATATGCCTTGTAAATCTCATCCATAACTAGGGCAAACAAGTACGGGTTTAACGCTGAGCCTTGATGTCGACCAATCGTGATAGAAAATTCCTTACTCTCTCCGTGAGTCATCTGTATTGATATAACGGCTCTATCATATATGTCCTTTATTGCCTTAATATATGCGACACACACTATTTTCTTTTCCAATACTCTCCATAGAATCTCCCTAGGAACCCGGTCATATGCCTTCTTCAAATCAATGAATATCATGTGTAAATCTTTTTAACCTTCTCTAAACTGTTCCGTTAACCTCCTCAGGAGAAAGATTGCCTCCATGGTTGATCTCCCAACATGAAACCAAATTGACTCTCTGAAATGTTTGTTGTCCTTCTTAGTCTTCTTTCAATAACTATTTCCCATAATTTCATCGTATGACTCATCAATTTAATTCCACGGTAGTTCGCACAGTTCTGATATCTCCTTTGTTCTTATATATGGGTATAAGGATACTTTTCCTCCATGCATCAGGTATTTTCTTGCTCTTTAGCACTACATTAAAAAGTTTTGTCAACCAACTTATGCCTTCCTCCCCCAAGCATCTCCAAACCTCAATAGGGATATCATCTGGCCCAACCGCTTTCCTATTCTGCATCTTTTTCAGTGCTTCTTTTACTTCCTCCCTATTGATTCTCCTATAGAACATATGATTCGCTTCTTCCTTAGAAGTGATAAGCGACCCCAATTGTATGTCACTATAACTGATTTCGTTAAATAACTTGTAGAAGTAACTCTTCCAATGCTTCTTTATCTCATGTTCCTTTACTGACATCTTTTCATCCTCATCCTTAATGCATTTAACTTGGTTTAAGTCAATAATCTTATTGTATAAAAAAAATTAATTGCCCTTGATAGGCTTATTTTTTTATTTTTTTAGAAAACCATTAACAAATTATGCCAATTTACCTTTAAGTCCTCGTTATCATGAATCTGTAACTGAAATTAAGATAATCCATGTAAATAAGAAAGCCCTTACTCTTTGACCTAATTTTTCCTTGAAACACATTTGAACCCTCTCCCTCCCTCCCTCTTAACATAACAGTCACCAAATTTTCTTCTGCTAGCTCCCTTTGCAAACTTGAAAAATCATCCTAAAGTTCCGCTTCTACCAATGCTTGTTTTCGCTAGCCTCATTCCCCCCTTCTTCCCCCCCACCCTCTCTTTCTACCAATAGATCTGTCGTAATTGAATCCTAATGAATCCTAAGCCCTCCTCCTTTGATCTAAACTACCAACAGGCAATGTGTGTAATGATCTTGTAACAATGTCTCTCAAATCCACTTGTGGCGACCTAGGTATGTTGCCCTCTATCATATATGCAGACGCATGCATAACAAAAAGAGGGGTCTCAAATTGTCGTCGCTGGCTAACACTTGACTCATTTATATGGTGAGTTCAACTGTGGTAGCTCCAACCTTTTAGCATATATCCAAGCTTGTCAATGCACTCAGCCCCTTATACAGTCGAAAAATTCCCTATTGATTTGGACATCACAAACAGAGGTTAAGTTAAAAAATTATCATCTCCAGTTAACTCCAGGACTGAATTTATCTGGTGAGTTAAATTTTGCAACTTCAAACTTTTAGACAGTACACACATTTTTGACAAGTAAACTTATTCACAAGCTCTTCAACCCATTTGACCACCATACAACAAAGCCAAGTGACTGATATATGCGAAGACAACAGATTGTAAAAGATTTTGGTTGTTGGCGGCTTGGAGCACTGGTTTTTTGAAGGACATGCTCTAATTTGTTTGACTAAGGAAGGAAAGTATTATATTGCTCAACAGTGATTGATGTTGATTTTTGCAGTTCATTCAAGTTGATTGTTTGGAGTTGATTGCAATGGAAATGGTGTTGATTTGGCTGCTGGGGAAACCTTGTCTTGTATCACTAGCATTTTGGTCAAATTACGATGATTCACACACATCAACATCTGTACAAACCTTCAATCAAGTAGGCTTTTGGGCTGTGATACATATCTCTGATGAATAATGGATGATGTACCGGATATTATTGTGGTGTGGGTGCCGGTGCTAATGGTGGTGTTGGTCTCTTACATCACCCCAGTGGTTATCAGTGACAACAATCATGGCCACCTCAAGCTTGGCATTGATGGCAATGGTTTGTAGAAATACAGTTTTGCAAATTGCGATTTGTGTTGGGTTTGTCGTTGCAGAGCTTTCCTAATTCAAAAAGATGTGGGCTCTTATGTTTAGATGGTGTTTAGGACCTTAAAGTGGGAACTCACTGGTGTTTATGGGTAAATGTGTTTGGTCATTGATGGTTGACTAAGGTGGTGAAGTTGGCAGTGATTAGATTTAGCAACCTTGAGGCTGCAAGTGGTAGTGTTCGCACTGATTAAGTTGGGGTCGAAAATAAAAAAATAAAAAGGAAATTTAATCTATTCTTCGATTTGTCTATCTGCTTTAAGTCATTGACGATTCAATTCCAAGATATGGTGGTTGCTGTGCGATATTCTTGATGTTGGTGCTAAATCAGACCTTGAGCCGTAGTGGTGGTTTGTTGGGTAATGGTGCTGAATTTGTTTGATGAAAATGCTGGTGGTGGTGTTGTTGGTTCTAGTTGGTGCAAGGGGAAAGGATGAGGAGAAGAGGTAGTGATGAAATGGGAGTTGAATGGTGTAAAGTATTTTTGTACTTTTGTGCATTTAATTTGTTGTAACTTGATCTTGTTTTTATTGAGTTTAACGATGGTATTTCAAGAAATTCAGAATGTGATTATTAAGTTAGCTTGATGTACATTGTTATCCACATTTCCTAACAGCTTAAACTTTTGATAAAATTGGTTGCTTAATATATTATCGTAGTTCCAGTAGGTCCTAAGATTCTTGTTATTGTGTTTGTTTCTCTGTTTATTCTTATAGAGCTTATTATGTTTTGGTTTGTGTACCGGTTTGGTTTGGTTTGTCTCCCTCTAGTCCACGTACAGGATGGGGTTCCACATAATGGAGATTGTAAAGTCAGTTTGATATATATTGTTGCCCTGATTTGCAACTTAACCTTTTGGGACAATCCGCTACATAGCATGATACCATAATTTAATGACATGAGCAAATCCATGACGTATATGCTACAAAAGCATGGGACTGTGAATTATTAATACCACAAAGGAAGCAAGCTAATGAAGGCAAACCACAATGTGGTTATTGTCAATGATGACGCAAATCAGAGTTTTATTAGTTCAATCCTGACTTCATAATAGTTGCTATGCATGCCAAAGATATGTCCTTATTGGCTTCTATTGTTAATTATCGTCTATTGTACATTTAACTGACGGTTGCAATTAGCTTGATTTGCGGATAATGATTATTCCCATGCTTACATTTTATTTTGTAGCCTTACTGTAATTAATACAAAAGTATATGTTTATTCCAGGGAGAACGTTTTCTGGCAAAGAGCAGTCCTCATAAGGTACAGATTGGTTTTCATCTCCCATGATGCTAAGTCTGTTTTTTTGGCTGCATAACATATAATATTTTCTTTTACAATTTGATTTATTATTGATCTTCATGCCAAGAGGCCCAATCGAACTGATTATTGGTTACAACTTGACCAATACCTGTGATTCTGTAAACTTTGTGCGGGCTTATGAAAGAAATAAGAGGAAAGATAACAAAAGATATGTTTAATGATCTTCAATAATACAGCCTTGGCGTCTGTTTTAATGTGTAATTATAATATATAAAAGTAAAAGTTTAGTTATCATTATGTTGGCCTAATGCACAAAGTTCCTGCTTATGGCGGGTTATGGGGAAGGCAATGTTTGCAGTTTTACCCTCCGTAGCTGGAGTGACTCTAGTGTTGCACCGAGGCTCATCCCTACTTATCAATAGATATGTCTTTGCATTTTACTTTCTCTATGGGGTAAATTTCCTATATTTTTCTTCTCTATTTCGAGATATAAGGTGAATATTTTGATTTCTCCACAAGTGCGAGCCTCATAAATATTTACAGAGCCAAGATCATTTTTCCTAGTATGTATCTGAATGCTTATCAATATTTCCATTTTGCTCTTTCTTGGTATCATTTGGGCGGTATTGGCAAATGTGTGGAGAAATTTCCTGGAAAATAGTATGAATGATTAGTTCCTTGGTACAATTTGGTGAATTGAAACAATGCCTACACATCTGAAGAGTTGGCCACAATCCATTTTTGCATGTGGCTTGATACTAGGAGAATATTCCTGTTGGACAGTGACTGATGGGGGATACTAACTGTGGTGTATTTTCTGTTTGGGTTTTCCTCTGTTGGGCTGGGAGACTAATGTGGTTGAGGTAATATGGGACGCACTAATAGATGGTAAATATCAAATGATTAGTTTTATTTGGAGTTTTTGACTTCATATTGATTTCTTTGATTTTATTAGGAACTCTAGAGCTTTAAATCATAAAGAATGCTACTATAATTAGATTATTAATATAGGTAGGTTTAAGATTTAAAAGATATTATGTTTGGTAGGCTTAAGTTTTAGAAGCTAGGTATGCTTAGTTTTGAAGTGTTATGTTAGCTTAATACATTGTTGGGCTCATTTCTTAATAGATTAAGCTTCTGGGCAACCAATAACTTAACATGGTATTCTGATTTCAGGAAGTCTTGGTTTCATTTCTGTTCCTATTCTTGTGCACTCCCTTCTATTTTGGTTGGTGCACCTATTTTCTTTTGTTTAATTTTTTTGTAACCCTGCCCATGTGCAAGACAGAGTTGTACGTTAGAGTGCTAAATTTAGCCTGATATATATTGATGGGTTTATTTACTAATAATCTTAAACTATTGGGATATTGGTAACTTAATATAAAGGATTTCTATATATTTTAGATATGTGAAGGCTATATATAAGTAGGCTTTATTGATGTAAAACAAATTGAAGTGTTAAGGATATGAGTAGAAGTTTAATGTTTGGAATAATTTTGTGCCCCCCTCCCTTTTCTTGCCCCTAATTGTCTTTCTCTGACGTCTTTTATCAATATCTCTTTTGTCCTCTCTCTTGGTTTTTCTCTCCCTTTCATCTTTTCTTCCTATGCACTTCTTTCTCTATATCCTCCCTCTCTTCTTAAATCTCTTTCCTCATCTCCTCTATATTGTTTCTTGTGGTTTGTATCTTTTTCTAGACCAATCTCTCTTTATCTCTTCTCCATAATATAAAATAGTGCATATTTCTTTTTCCATCTCAAGTTCAGTGAAAGATCATCGATTTTCCTTTTGTATGATTTGTGTAGACAGAGATATTGCTGTTCCTTGTTGCTTGTTGTTGCCACTTATTTTTCAAGGGAAGGGTTTTTGATTAAATTTGAGTATTCCTAGAAGGACATTTTTCATTATTCAGTAAATTTGATATGTGGTTCAATATCGAGTTGCTTCTTTCCCCTTTGATAGCACAATGGTTTGTGTCCATGTGAGTGAATGTGAATCCTTTCTATTCTTAATTAGCTTAAAGTTCTGAGGGTTTTTCAAGAAATGGCACTAGCAATCCTAATAAACAATGGCAATTCTTGAAATAATTTTGAAAGTTATCCATGTTTTCGTAAGATGGATGCTTGCATATATTTGTTTAATAAGTTACTGGGAACATGGGTTACGGTAGTCACTTTTCTCCTTTGCCTTGTCATAGTTGTAGTTTGATTTTCTTGTTTCAGCTGGTGGATTTCCTTATTCAGTTAAGGGCATTCACCTCAATTGCTTGATTGAAGAAAGATATCCAGGGAAACTAGTCACAGATTTTTTTTTCGGTTCATATCAAAATGAAGTGAAAATTTAGGAACCTTCGAAAGTAAACTGTTCCCTTGTTACCTTTAAATGATTTGCAGATTACAGTTGTTCACATCATTTACTTATATGGATAATTGAATTTATATTTTTCATCATTGCCAGTGTTGGTTTTTTTGTTCAATGAAGAAGCGAGTAAAAGAATAAAGAATGTCGATCAAACTTCATCATGTTTATAGGGAACTAATGCATATGCCTGTGTGATACATGAATTTGGGTACAAGTATGCGGTATGGGTGTGCGTTCACGTGACAGACCATCCAAAAACCATAATTTTAGGATATTAGCATATATATCCAAATGTTGGGTATGAGTATGTATATATACAAAATTAATAGTTCCTCATGATTGGCTCCCTAAATAAGTTCAACCACACATGTGGGAGCCTACTGAGAGAAAATAATTTAATATAAATTATAAAAATTTTCACCCTCCTTAATGGCTTTAACTTTAAGGTTAGATGGTGGCTACAATCTAATGGACACATTTCCTATGGCGTTATCGTTGTCATATTTTGCAGACAAGGGTACACTGGGGAAATATAAGAGTACGTGTAACATACATTTAGAGTACTCTACTGCTAAATTATTCACATATTTAGCTCATTTATTTATTTCCTTAAGCTATTTTTCCATAGACCATGCTCTATTGTTGTTGATACTTCTCCAAATACCACGGCCTTATTTGTGAGGCATGTTTTCTTTCTTTGACAGCTATTTCATTTGAGCCTTGTACTCTGTTATTTTTTCTTCCATGTTTTTATCTAGAAGTATCCTCTAATATTTTTTTCTTGGATCACAGGTGAAAGTCCTTTTCTTTTCAGAAACTGGGGAGCGTGCAACTCCATTTGTCCGTCAAACTGCTTTAAACTATTGGCATTATGCTACCTTTGCATTTGTTCTTTGGCGAGAGGAGGACTCTTCCTTGTGGTGGAATATGTATGTGGATTTTCTTTTCTTTTACTGGGAGAATATGGGGTTACTTTTCAGTAAAATTAATATTTTTTTTATGTTCTTAATTCTTAAAGCTTCCTTCTGAATACTTGCTAGCTTAGTCTGTTTTAGAATTGGCTCATTTAACCAGCAATTAGTTGTAGAAGACACTACCATCATTATTCTTTCCTGTTTTGGATAGAAACATTCATGATAAAAGGAGGAAAGCAGGAGGAAGTGTGTTATGCAATAAATGAGGACTTTAACCTTTAAATGAATAGATAAATAAAATAAATACATTGCTCCAAAGCAGCAAAACCAGATTCTTTCAACAACATACTTTATGTAAACTTCTACTTAAATCTGAATTTGTGCTCTTGTGCCATTTGAAATTTAATTTGGATGCAAGGCTGTTTTATCTTGGAAAAGTGCGGTTACCATTTTTTTTATTTTTATACTAGCAATAATTTGTGCCTATGGCACTTTGAATAAAATTAGTATTAAGTTTCTTATATAGTTAAAACTTTGGACAAAAAGTTCAAATCGAAAAAATTATGATAATTCATGTTTTTACATAGCATGGGAGAGAAGTTTGTAGGAATTAAATTTCATATATTCTATAACATTTATATAATACAGGTTTTATAAGTTATAGAAGTAGGGAAATTAGAAAAGAATAAATTGGGAGCTAAATTCTAGGGAAACTAATTAAGTGCTAACTTCTAAGGTAACTGTTAAAAATAAAAAAATAAAAGACAAGAAAAAAATAGAATTGGGGAGAGAATATAACGTCTACATCTTGTCATATATTTCATAAAAATAAATAAGAGGCCTTTAAATAGGTTTACAATAACTGGTATGTATGGTAATGATCGACATACCAATACTAGAAACTAAGATATAGAATATATTCTAATATTGTAAATATATAAAGAATATCATAACCTAATATAAAATATTTTAACACCCTCCCTCAAACTCAAGATGGTAAACCAACTTGAGTTTAGAAACAAGAGAATTCCAAAACTAGCTGAACCGGATTAGAACAAGCCGTGAATGTAGAATTTGGAATTGTGTAGCTGCTAACGACAACAAACTTTTGATGAATAATTCTTGAAGAAATTTCGCTATCACTAATATGATTATTTTTCGGATTTGAGATTGAAAAATAACCAAACAAATATATCATGTGCAAAAATGGAACAAGAAAGATAAAACTAAAAAATGTCGGAAGAAAACAGTATCATCTTACTCTCCAGAGTTTACGGCCAATAAGAAAGATTGACATCTGCTGATGTTTAAAAATCAATTCCACCAAGAACAGTACTATGAATAGAATGAAGATATGAGGTTGAAATATCATCCTAAATAAAAAGTGTACTAAAACGATGAAGTACAAATACAGATATCAGAATCGAAATAAGAGCGGTTTAAAAAAACCCTAAGAACCAGTTCAGAATGCGGAAGAAAAGAATTCTGCAATAGTTGCGATAGTGTTACGGTAGAGTAAATCTCTAAAAGACAAAAAAACCAGAGAAATAAAACAATATAGAGCGTGGCTCTGATACCACGTTAAAAATAAAAAAATAAAAGACAAGAAAAAAATATAATTGGGGAGAAAGTATAACGTCTTCATTTTGTCATATATTTCATAAAAATAAAGAAGAGGCCTTTAAATAGGCTTACTAGAATTGGTATGTATGGTAATGATTGACATACCAAAATAAACCTAACTACCTATTAAAAACTAAGATATAGAATATTCTAATATTGTACATATATAAAGAATATCATAATCTAATATAAAATATTCTAACAGTAACAAAATCTCCTTAAATGTACACTCGTTTAGCCAAACAGATTTGAAAACTTTTCAACACTCCCCGTCAAACTGGTTTGAAGAAATCCTTCATGGCCAGCTTGCTAGTTAAGTTTTCAAATGGTTTCTTTGGCAATCCCTTTGTGAGTATATCTGCTACTTGCTCAGCTGTTGAGATGTAGGATAAACATATTCCTCCATTATCAATTTTCTCCTTGATAAAGTGCCTATCCACCTCCACATGTTTTGTTATATCATGAGGGATTGGATTGTAAGCAATAGTTATTGTAGCTTTATTGTCACAATACAGTTTCATTGGTAGTGAATTAGTAACCTTTAATTTCTCCAACATTCTTTTAATCCATAGCACTATTCAAACTCCATGAGCAATAGCTCTAAACTCCGCCTCTGCACTGCTTCTTGCCACCACATTTTGTTTCTTGTTACGACATGTTACTGAGTTTCCTCCAACAAATGTACAATAGCCAAAAGTTGATCTTCTATCCGTGACACTTTCAACCCAATCTGCGTCAATGTATATTTTAACTTCTAAATTCCCATGACCTCCAAATAATAAGCTTTTACCTAGAGTTCCCTTTAAGTACTTTAGGATTTTGTAAACTGCATCAAAATGCTTAGGTCTTGGTGAGTGCATAAATTGACTTACCACACTTGTTGCAAAAGCTATGTTAGGACGTGTGTGAGAGAGATAAAGGAGTTACCCAACCAATGTTTGGTATTGTTTTCTATTGATTACTTCTTTCGGTTTAGCTAGTTGGAGTTTTAAGTTTGGCTCTATAGGTGTTTCTGCTGCTTTGCTTCCTTGTAAACCTGTTTTTCCGAGTAAATCAAGAACATCTTTTTGTTGGGAAACAAAAATTCCTTTCTTTAACCTTGCAAACTCTATACCATGAAAATACTTCAAATTACCTAAGTCTTTGATCTCAAACTCCTTAGCAAGAATTTTCTTTAATCTCTCAAGCTCATTTCTATCATCATCTGTTAGAACAATATCATCAATATAGATAATAAGGATAGCTACTCTGCTTCCACCGATGTGTCCATAGAGCATAGTATGATCAACTTGACGTTGGCTGTAGCCATTACTCTTTACCACTTTCCCAAAGCATTCAAACCAAGCTGTAGGAGATTGTTCGAGTCCATACAGTGATTTCTTCAACTTGCACACCTTGCCTTTGCCACGTCTCTTCAAATCCTAGTGGCAGATCCATAAAGACTTTCTCCTCTTAAGTCTTTATTTAAGAAGGCATTCTTTATATCTAATTGATATAAGGGCCAATTAGAGTGAACAACAAGAGAGATTAGAACACGGATTGAGTTTAGCTTGGCTACAAGAGCAAATGTTTCTTGATAGTCAATCCCATATGTCTGAATGAACCCTTACCCCACAAGTCTTGCTTTTTACCTCTTTATGCTACCATCAGTCTTAAATTCGACTGTAAATACCCATTTGCAGCCAACAGTTTCTTTCCTTTCGGTAGATCACCAATTTCCCAAGTGCCATTAGCAATTAGTGCATTCATCTGTTTTTGAACATCCAATCTCTATTCTGGGTGATCCAGTGCTTCCTGAATGGTTCTTGGAATAAACAAATGACAAACAGTTGATGTAAAGGCCTTATGAGTATCTGAGAGTCTATGATACGATAGATAGTTGGCAATAGGATGTGTGGTATAAGTTCTAACTCCTTTCCTAAGGGCTATAGGCATATCAAGATCAGTGGAATTATCAAAGGAAGGGGCAGGGATAGAAGAGGTACCTTGAGTATGTGATGGAGATTGGTCTTGCTCTAGATTTGAAGAATGGTTTCTATTATTCAGATGATCTCTAGTTCTGGTATAAACACGAAGCTCAGATGAGGGAATATTTGGTAGTGTTTCTCCCCCTGTTTATGAATCACCTATGCCTTGTACAGTTGGAGTAGGATTTTCATTACTTTCACTAGGTAAAGCATTTGTTTCCTAACTTTTTAAAGAAGTATGGCAATCAATGTCAAGAAAAACATTAGGGAGAGCTGTAGAAGTTTGCCAGAACTCATCTTCACTTTTCTTTCTCCCCCTGAAGATGGTTACGGCTAAAATAAGGTTGTTTTTCAATGAAGACAACATCCTTATTGATGTGAATTTTTTTGGTTATAGGATTAAAACATTTGTAGCCTCTCTTATTAGAGGCATATCTAAGGAAAACACATATTTCTGCCCTAGGGTCAAGTTTGGATCGAAGATGGGTCGGTATATGAAAAACAACAGTGCACCCAAAAACGTTTAGTTGTAAATCTGATGTTATTTGACAAGTTGGGAAAATCTCCTTTAGAGTAGGCTAAAGGTGTGATGTATATAAAAACACAAATAGGCATCCTATTAATAAGAAAGCATGCAGCTAAAATAGCATCACCCCATAAATATTTAGGAACATGCATAGAAATCATTATGGCTCGAGCAACCTCCAATAAGTGGCGATTTTTTCTCTCGGCAATGCCATTTTGTTGTGGGGTGGCATGACAAGTGGATTGATGTTGACTACTTTTTTTTGAAAAAAACAATCCTAAACAATTTTTAAAGTATTCAATACCATTTTCAGCTCTAAGAATACTGATTTTTGTTTGGAATTGATTTTCAACCATGTTATAAATGCCTTGAATATTTGTTCAACTTCAGATTTGTCACTCATCAAATACATCCAACACAACCGAGTATGATCATTAATAAATGTAACAAATCATTTTTTTCCAGATGCAGTAGTGATTTTTGAAGGACCCCAAACATCACTATGTATTAAATAAAATGGTTTTGAAGTGCGATAAACTTTAGATTGATAAGTGTTCTGATGACTCTTGGATGAATGGCAAGCATCACAATGAAGAGAGTTACAATCCAAAGTTTAAATAAGCTGGGAAACAAATATTTTAAATAGGGAAAATTAGGATGTCCTTATATAAGATGCCAAAGCATTATTTGTTCACGTACAAAAATTGAACTATACTACTACTCAAGCCTTGAGATTGTTTATTGTTGAATAGTGTCTCATCAAAATAATATAGTCCATCAACTATCCTAGCACTGCAAATCATCCTCCTTGAGAGTTGGTCCTGAATTCACAATGAGAATTAAAGAATATGACATGACAATTATAATCACGTGAGAGTTTACTAATAGATAGCAGGTTACAAGTTTAGGACATGAATGATAGATTTTAGTTCTATTTTCTCAAAACTTTGAACTCAAATCCATGAATAAATCCGACTAAGTATTATGCTGGCTGTCGGTTACCTAATACACAACCCTCCTTCTTTGTCCGGGCTTGAGACCGGCTATGTCAATAATACCCCGACGTAGGCGAAGTTCAGAAGATGACAGTTGTAGAGGTGAGAATACTAAAATGGAAGTACGGGATCACAAGGAGAGAGGATTAGGAATAAAGAGATTAGGGGTAAAGTAGGAATAGCACTGATTGAAGATAAAATGAGAGAAAATCATTTAAGATTGTTCGGTCATATTAGAAGGCGTCTAATAGAGGCACCAGTTAAAAGTGGTGAAAGCATGGAGATTGCTAGGAATATAAAAGGGAGAGGGAGACCTAAGAGACGTTGAAAAGAAAACTATTAAACATGACCTTACTTATATGAATTTAACGGAGTACATAGCTTTAAACAGATTTAATTCGCGTTGTCAAATCTATATAGCTGACCCCACCTAGTGGGAAAAAGGTTTGGTTTGGTTTCTCAAAAATTTGGACAGAACTGGTTCCGGCAATAGATGAAAAACTTCCATCTACAATTCTAACCTTTTTATTACTAGGTCAGGGTAATAAGATCAAAACAATTTTGATATACTAGTCATATGATCAGATGCACCGGAATCAATAATCCATGGTGCAAGAATTAAGGCACTATAGTAGGCACTAGGAATATCACCTGTTTGGGCCAAGGAGCCAGTAGAAAGACTGGATATAGGAGTGGATTTTAGCCATTGAAGAAGGTGATTCAATTGCTCAGCACTCAGGAAATTAGCCTTGGCTTCATTAGCTTTAGGACTTGTAGTGTTGCTGCCAGAGGTTCAGATTTGCTGCTTTTCCAGTTTGCCGGCTTTCCATGAAGTCTCTAGCAAGTTTCTCGAGTGTGGCGTGGCTTATTACAGTGATCACACTATATGCGAGGCTTATCTTCAATCCTCTGTTGGTTAGAGTAAGCCTGTTGCATAGAAACATTGGCAGCGGTCACATATGTGTTAGTAGCACCATAAGGGGCAGATTCGGCAGCAACGAAAGCAGAACTCTCCACAGTTTCATCCTCTCTTGTTTTCATCATGACATTCCGACGATAATCTTCTCATCGCACTTCAGAAAATACCACCCTGAGTGGTGATAGCGGCTGTCTCCCTAAAATCCTTCCCCTGGCTTCATCAAATTTGTCATTAAGCCCAGGCAAGAATCTAAATTCTGGCATTCTCCACAATCTTCTTATTGTGATTACAGTCATCAGAATTTTTCCATTGATAATCATTGAATAAATTTAACTCCTGCCATAGTTCCTTAAGAGTGTTGAAATACCTTGTCACATTGCCTTCTCCTTGATGACTATTGCTGATTTTTTGTTATAGTTCGTAGTTCTAAGAATAATTTCCAAGGTCAAAATACAGTCGACCCACATTATCCCAAAGTTCCTTTGCAGCAGAATAGCACATGTAATTTGCGCTATCTCTTCATCCATAGCATTCACAAGCCACACTATTACCATAGAGTTCTCGGCATCCCACACACCATGAAGTGGATTTGTCGTCTCTGGCTCCTTGGTTTCATCAGTCAAATACCCTATCTTCCCTCTTCCTCGAATATACATTCTAACTGATTGTGAGCACCACAGAAAGTTGGTCTCATTCAATCGAATTTTGGTGATTCGGATGGAATAGGGTTCAGAATGACTAGGTTTTGGTTCAGTTTAGGTTTTAGATTTGGTCTTGTTTGAAGCATCAACGATGGTGAAAGATTTACAGCAACAAAGAAGAAAGGCAGAGATGAAGGGGAAAGAAAAACCAAAAATTTGGGTCAGATCAGAGCCGCCAAAAGGAAAAAATTAGGGTTTTAGATGAAAAACAAAACCTTGCTCTGATACCATATAGAATGGGAGAGCAATTTGTAGGAATTAACTTTCATATATTTTAAAACATCGATACAATAAAGATTTTATAAGTTACAAAAGTGGGGAAATTAGGAAACAATAAATTAGGAGCTAACTTCTAGGGAAACTAATTAAGTGCTTAATTCTAAGGTAACAAAGTCTCCTAAAATATACACACATTTAAAGTTAATATTCTTCTAAAAACAATAAGGTTGATCAAACAGATTGGGAAACTTTTCAACAGTTTAAATTTTTTTTTTTTTTCCGCAAAACTTTAGGCCCTAGTGACTAATATATAGGTTTTGGTCTTTCTCTAATTAATTTTTAAGAAGTACCATAAAAGAAAACACAAATTATGGTGCTTTAATTTGGAAGATTTAACTTCCTAAAAACCATGATTGAGCAGAATTTAAGTTGATTGTTTTGATTTGCATAATTTATAATGTCCAAGCCGTTTTGAGATATATGGTAGTGAGGTCCACTAAAATACGAATTGAGAGGAAAGTTAAAAATATAAAAATGATCTCAATTGTAGAATAAAAGAAAAAATAATTCTTAACTGTTGAATCTTAGTTTGTGAGGGGGATATTTTCAAAAATCGTTTGGTTTTTTTATATCGATAATTTTATTGCCTTGAGGAATAAAAGCTCTTATTCAGTAGTCATGAACACAAGTTGATGTGTGTAAATGAATAAAATCCTACCAGTAATGCGATGTGCTTATGAAATGTGTAAGAATCTTTGGAATATTCTAGAATAATTGTGATTATAAGCTACGAGGATTTGAGGATTTGATTTAGGTTCTTGATTTGCTTTGATTGATTGTATTTCCAAAATTCGTTGTAATCTATAAGCATAAATACAGCAGAAACGAGATGTGGATTTTAACTCACTTTCTCAATTCTTCCTTTATGTCTTTCAACTTGGTATCGGAGCAAGTTTTTTTCCTTTTTTTTTTTTTTTGGATGTGTTTTTTTAGTGGTAAAAAAAAAAAAAATGCTAAACCTTAACCGTCAACAACGTTTTTATCTTGCCGTTGATGCCTTTTCTAGCGACTATCCTTGCTTGGCAACCCTATTGTGTGAATCACCCCTCATTGGGAGGGCTCATCGACTATCGTGGCTAGACATGCCTCTCGTGCAAATCTCTTCTAGGCAACTGAGAGTTGTGTGAGTTAACTTCTCTTCTCCATTGATCCACCATTGTGCTCGTCGCTAGCTGTCCGGTCTTCATTGATGCCTAGGTGATGTGATTGTCACCTTCGTAAGCTCATTTCTCTCAATTGGATGATCTACACATTAGCAATCATTGTTCGTTAGATAGATGCTTGATTCTTAGTCAGTTTGGTGATCGATAGATTGGGTTCGTCACTCCATCGTTACTTTTCGATTGGTTCTCTGCTTCTAGAAGTGTTCGATTGTTGCTCCTTGTTGATTCGTGTTGATTTTTTCTATTGTTCGAAGTGTCTCACCGCAGCTGTGCTCCTATTTCGTTGCATTGGCTCTTAATCCTATTGAGATTAAGACTACTAGTGTTGAATCATCTCCAATTGCAACTCTTGTATCAATTGACAATCTTCCCAAGTTCATCTCATATGAAAAGCTGAATGGCACAAATTATTGGACACGGTCCCATGTTGTTCAAATCGTCTTGATTAGTTGTCAACTGGAAAAATGTATCATAGATCTCTACTAGATTCAAAGTCACCTTCATATTCACAACGGCAGGCTTCAGATATTGTTGTTGTGAGTCAAATTTGTCATAGCTTGAAGTGTTTGGTTTTTCACACAGTTGCTTTGTGTGGCTCTTCTAAAACCATATGGGACTTACTAGCATACTCCTTCTCTAAGAGGAGTAATATTTCGAAGATTTTTGAGGCATATGAAAAACTTCTCTCTTTTCCCCAAGATGCTCAACCATTGTTTGCATATTACACTAATCTTAAAGCCTTGGCTGATTGTTTTCTACAATTGCGCCCCTTTCTAAAAACTAAGGCTGAGATGATAAGACAGTAGGATGAGCTTATGCTAATTCTACTTCTTGTTGGTCTCAATGATAATCTCTGCAGTTATCGCGATCAACTTCCGATGGGGGAGACTACACCTACCATGGCCAATGCTTACTCTCATCTTCAGCATTCTTCCTTAGACCATCACTGTCAACCAGCCTCCTCAACTAGTGTTTCTAATTTTGGTGCTCTTGTTTGTGGTTCTAGAGGCCATGGTTCTCATAGTGGATCTCGTGGTGGTGGCTTGTGGCCCTGGACGTGGCTTGTGGCTATTAAAGGATACCTTCAACCTTCTCCCTCCTTAACCTTACCCTCTACTCTTTTTTATATCTAAATTTCTATTTAATTTGTTATTTGTTAGTCAATTAACTAAATCTTTGAATTGCTCTATAACATTTTCTTCTTCTTCCTATGTTTTTTAGGATCTTAGGACACATAAAGCAATTGGTTCGGGATGTGAACAAGCTGGTCTATGCTATCTTGATCCAGCTAGCTTTACTTCTTCTCATTCAGCCTTCATTGTCATTTGGGTCATTAGTTATTAGCTCATCTAAAGTAGGCTGTTCCTACTAGAGTCTATTTCGAGTCTTGAATGTGAGGATTATCAACTTGGCAAGCACCATCATAGTTCGTTTTCGAGTGATAAAAGTAGTTGTCAGTCTAAATGTTTTGATATAGTCCTTACGGACATTTAGGGTCCTTCAAGAGTTGCTTCTACTAATGATTTTTTGTATTTTGTCATTTTTGTAGATAATTATTCCCGTATGACTTGGCTGTTTTTTATGAAACATCGTTTTGAGTTACTTGTTATTGTTTTACGATTCTATAATGAAATTCTAACTCAATCTAATTAAAAAATTAAAATCTTTCACTCCAACAATACTTTAGAATATACTCGATCTGTAATGACCCAATTCTGTGTTGAGCGGGGCATCCTTGATCACACTTCCTGTGTTTGTACTTCTCAGTAGAATGGTGTTGCTGAATGCAAATACCGTCATTTACTAGATGTCGCTCATACTCTTTGTTTCAATATAAATATTCCAAAACAATATTGGGGGATACTATTCTAATTGCTTGCTATCTTATTAATTGGGTTCCTTCGCCGCTTTTTGGTAATCAGTTTTCTTTTTTCCTTTTGTATCCTTTTCTTACTTCTTTTTCTATCCCAACTTGTGTCTCTGGTTATGTTGTTTTTGTTGATAAATTGGACCCAAGTTTAGACAAACGTTCTTTTCGTGTTCGTCGTTGTGTCTTTCTCGTTTACCATCATACTCACAAGGATTATCGGTGTTATCATCCTCTTTCTCATAAGTGCGTTGTGAGTGTTTATGTTACTTTCTTTGAATCCACCTCTTATTTGTCACAGAAAGGGGAGTTCTCTTCTCGTAAGGTGGAGTCTACTCTTCCCTCTTGAAAAGGGGAGTTATTTCACACTATACAAGTTCTCTTTACTGATTATTTTCTAGTGTGCAACCACTTTAAAGGTATATTAACATCGTACTCGTCTTGCACCGGTTACTTCTGTCGTTGTGGATCCTGAGCCTCTTAAGACACCTGCAACAACTACATCTGAGCTTCCTGTCTTAGGTTCTATTGAAATCGAGCCTAGTTTTGTTGAAATTGAGCCCCTTGGAATTGTTGATCTTCCCTAGTTTTGTTCCATATTATCGTGTATCGCCTCATTTCCAGTCCTTCGTTTGTGGTTTGTCTTCTGTTTCTTCTTCCACCTCTTACAAGTAGGCATTATTATCTCTTGGTTGGAAGAAGGCAATGGATGAGGAAATGCAAACATTACAGCATAATTGTACATGGGAGCTTACCTCTATTCCACTTGGGAAGAAGACAGTAGGATGTTATTGGGTATATACAATGAGATATTTACTAGATGGATCAATCGAAAAACTTAAGGCTTGGTTGATAGCTAAAGGATACACCCAAACCTATGGCATTGATTATCTTGAGACCTTCTCACTAATGGCCTGTCTTAATCTAGTTCGTATCCTAATGGCAGTTGTAGTAAATCGTGGCCTTTATTCTAATTAGATGGTAAAAATGCCTTCTTGCATGGTGAAATTTAAGAGGAGGTCTATATGGATCAGTCCTCTGAGTATATTGCTACAGGGAGTGAATATCTTGTTTGTCGCTTGCAGGCGGCTTTGATGGACTTAAAGCAATCTTCACAGGTATGGTTTGGTCGATTTAGCTTTGCTCTTCTTAACTGTGGCTTGAAACGATCCACATCTGATCACTTAGTATGTGTATTGAACATCTTTTGGTATTATTGTTTTGGTTGTTTATGTGGATGATATTGTCATCATCTCATGTGATGATGCTAAGGGTATTTCTGCACTGAAGAGTTATTTGGGAAAGTAGTTCAAGAGAAAGGATCTTAGAGCATTACATTATTTCTTAGGAATTGAGATTGCCCACTCTTCACAGGGTATCTCTTCATCTCAAAGTAAATATGCATTTGATTTACTCTTTGAGATTGGTCTGCTGGGATCTTGTCCTCCTGATGCTTCTATGGATCATTCTGTTCATTTAAATTCTAAAAGTAGTGAACTCTTCTTTGATGTTGAGAGATATCTTTGACTTGTGGATAAGCTAATTTATACTACTGTGATACGACCTGGCATTACATATGTCACTGGTGTGGTCAATCAGTTTAGGCATACTCCTCGTCAACATCACTTTGATGTTGTGTGTTGCATTTTAAGGTAAGAATTCACCTAGTGAAAGTTTATTTTATCGACCTTCTACAGCTGTAGATGTGATTGGATATAGTGATGCAGATTGGACTGGAAGTCATTTAGATCGAAGGTCTACTTTTAGATATTGTACTTTTGTTGGCAGTAATCTCGTAACTTGGTGTAGTACGAAACAAATTGTTGTTGCTCAGTTTAGTGTAAAGGCCGAGTTTTGTGCCATGGTTCATACTGCGTTTGAGACGTTTTGGGGCTTTGTTCTCTTCTTTAGGACTCTATGACAATCAGGCTACGATATTTATTGCTAACGATCTTGTTTTTCTGCTTTTCATGAACGAACCAAATATATTGAAGTTGATTACCACTTCATCTTGAATCTTTTGCTTAAATGCAACATCGTCACTCCATTTGTACGCTCTGATTCGCAATTAGGGATATTCTCACAAGACCATTAGCTCGACCTCATTTCAAAGGTTGTCTATTAAATTGGGCATTTTGACCTCAATGCTCTCGTTTGAGGGAAGTATTAGAATCCTTGCAATATTCTAGAATATTTGCTATTATGAGTTATGAGGATTTGATTTAGGTTTTGATTGATTGTATTTCCTAAATTGGTAGTAATCTGTAAGTATAAATACAGTATGAGGGAGATGAGGATTTTAACTAGCTCTCTCAATTCTTTGTTTATTTCTTTCAACAAACTGCAGCATGTGATTATAATGGACAAAGGTTGTCATGATGTGCTGGAAGAGAACGAGGAGTGCAATCCATGGGTTTTGATTCTTCATAGTTTTTATTAGTCGGTTTTTGTTTTCACTGTTTTTGAAGTTCGCTTTTTTGAAAGCTTGTTACTTGGATTCTTCTGGCGTTCCTTTTGTACCCATTTCAACACAATATGACGAGGACAATGTAATGGGCTTTACTCACAAGAAGTGTACTGGAAAAATATCTATGGGAAACATATCCACACCAGACATCGAAGAAAAGAGGATTTCTGCTTCATCACGGAAAGACTGTTACCTAACCGTTCTTTAAACCCTGCCTCATTTAATTTTTGCCATCTTCAATTAAACCCTTGAAGGATAACATTTTTCATTGCAGTACTATGTGAAGTATAAGATACTTGAATCTGCAGGATGGTTCCTGTATGCATACCCAGCTCTTGGACGTATCCTGAGCCAAGTCCACCTCTCCTAAGATTTTGGGTTTCTAGAAAGTCCAACATCTAGATCTAATACATCTATCTGAGTCCATGCAACATGGTTTTAAAAAATTTTCAGGCCCTCATAATTCATAAGGTGCATTGTTTTAGAAATTTCATTTGATGCTTGTGTATTTTAATCCCAATTAGTCACAAATTTTATGTATATTTCTTGTTTTGGCATCTTCTTCAATTTTGATTTAAGATTATGAAATCAACCTTAAAGCAATTTTTTTTTTTTTCCTATTGCTTTTGATTACTAAATTACTGCTTGCTTCACAACCTTCATGACTGTGGTGCTTCATAATTTTCCTCCAAAATAGTATATGAACTTGACAGTGTTCTTATTATCAACACAGGTTTGGAGTTGAATCTGGACCGGCAATAGTAGTTTTGAAAGAACCTGGTGTCAAACCTGTTGTGTACCATGGCATGTTGCTTACCTGCTTTTTTCTTCGTTTCATATGTTCTGGTCTTGGTACTTGTCCCGACTTAAATAACATATTATATAACAAAATAGTCATGTGCATTATTTGCAGGACCTGCCAACAATTCATGGCTTGTGAATATCATGGAACAGAACAAATATCATGGTAAAGCTGTTTTTATTCTCTAGCCATTGACGCTATAAACAGTTTTGCCTGGTCATACTACATGTGTATGTGTGTAAATGGCATGTTGCAGTGTTTCTAATTTGTTTGTAAACCTGTCATTGAATGAAAAGCATAAACTGTTAGCTCAAATAGGTTTGCTTTTGGTATTGTCAATCTTTTCCTCCACTAACTTGAGCATTTCATCTAGTTTTTATTTTTCCTTTATTTTTGAGCAAAATTAAAAAAAAAAGGGGGTTCATCGATTATATTCTGACATTTTCCTTTGCGATCTCAATGAGCAGTCCCAATCATTTCTCTGTGCTTGAAAATTTGACTTTGGGGTTTCTTCTCGGTTCATATTTTCTTGTGTAGACTGCTTCCTTGATAGTTTCCTTCCCATGCACTGTGCTTACACTGAACTTGTCATATTATTTTTTGTTTTTTTCTCTTATGAATTGTTTTGCCTTGCAACGTTTTGTCATATAATGAAAATTTGTTGTGGAACCTTTTGTCAAATATAGCTCTCCTTTGTAAACTCTTTCCTTAGATTTTATGAGTGTATGAGCCTACAGAGTTTCGGCCATTATTTCCATATTAGAATAATGGATTTTGCAATGCATCCTTTGAAGTGGCTGGTGAGGAATCATCTTATACCGTGTCTTGAGATGTCAGGACACTGGCGTTTATTAGTTCATATGGAGTCAGTGATAATAGAAATATTGTTTAACATATTATTTACTTATTTCAGTATACCCCTGTGATCTCCCAAGTGCTCATTGTTAATTGTGAAGTTTGATTTAAATAAGGACGTAAATGTACTTTTGCTTTTTAGGGTTTTTATTTATGTGTGCTAGAGTTCCTTGCAATTATAAAATGAACGTCTAGGATTGCCACCATTGTAATCTTGTAACCATCTCTTATACTTGATCATAGCAAAACATCCCAACATCCCGTGGATGTATGATTAAGCAATTAGCTCAGAACCACTTAAATATTTGTGTCTCATTCTATTCTTGTTTGTGATTACTTTTTATTCTTGTTTGTCTTTGATTGTGTGCGTTTAGTTGTGGGTTTGAGCATTTAAATCCCCAACAATTGGTATCAAAGCTTTCGAGTTAGGAGGTTGAAAGGTTTACACAATGGCTGAAGACAAATACAAGATCAAGCAGTTGAATGGTACTAACTGCGCTTTTTGGAAGGTGCAAATGGAAGATATTCTATATCAAAAGTATTTATATCTTTCGATCAACGAGAGAAAGCATAACAAAAGAAAATTTGAATATTTTGGATCATGAATCTTTGGAGACTGTACGATTGAGCCTCGCACTATTGGTTGGGTCAAATATTGCCAAAGAAAAGACTAAAGCAAATTTATTCAGAACCCCAGAAAAAAAGTACGAGAAATCTTCTGCGGTAAATAAGGTATATCTTCTGAAAAAGTTGTTTAATTTTAAAGATGCCTAAAAACTCCATTGTTGCTGAACATCTGACTGAATTTAATACGGTCACAAATCCGTAAGAATCCGTGGGTATTAATTATGATGATGAAATTAGAGTTCTTGTTCTATTATCAAGTTTGCCAGTAAGTTGAAATGGACTTGTCGTGGCAATTCGTAATTCATCTGGATTTGCAAAAATAAAATTGGAGCATGCTACTACATTAATTTTAGGAGAAGAGGCTAGGAGGAGAGCATTGGGTAAGGATATTGCTTCGGGTTCAGCACCAAGTACGGAGAAAAGAGGCAAGTTTGCAAATAGGGAAGACAACAAAGGCAAGCAAAGAGGAAATTTCAAAAACAGTAATAGGAGTAAATCTTGTGGTAGAGATGTGAAACTTGAGGGTTGTTGGAACTGTGATCAGACGGGGCACTTGAAGCGAGACTGTAGAGCACCCTTGAAAAAGCGTTAGTTGGGAATGAAATAGGAAAGAAATTGAAGTGTTTAAATCCGATAATGGCGTTGAGTATTGTGATGGTGAGTTTGAGACTTACTGTGCTACGAATGGGATTCGGAAGTTGAAAATTGTAGAAACTTAGATGACTGAACACAATCCACACTCCCAATTGGGTTGTTGTGTTTACATTTATAGATGTACAAATGACAGTTCAAATTACACAAAGTGACTATTCACATTTCCTAAGTCTAGATACATTACATCCTATTAATATACATTAACTCCCCCTCAAGTTGGAGCATATATATCTTATGTTCCAAGCTTGTTACAAATATACCTCACTCTAGCTCTGCTTAGAGCTTTTGTAAATAAGCTAGCCAATTGAACTTCAGACTTTACATCGCTAGGCTTGATGATGTTCTGAAGTATCTTTTCTTTAATAAAGTAACAATCAACTTTAATATACTTGGTTCGCTTATGAAATAATGGATTAGAGATTATATTAATAGCAGCTTAATTATCACAAAACAGTTCCATAGGCTGTAATCCAGAGACTCCTAATTCTGTCAATATATGACACATTCAAATCAACTCACAAAATATATGTGCCATGGGCCTATATTCTAACTATGCGCTCGATCTTGCCACCACTATTCGTTTTGTTTTTCTTTTCTAGGACATTAGATTTGCCCCTACAACGATACAATACCTAGTAGTGGACTGTCTATCTGATGGAGAACTAGCCCAATTAGCACCTTTATACCTGTAAACGAAAGTATGATCATTATCTTGGTACAACAAATCTCGTCTTGGTGCATCTTTTAGTTACCTCAAAATGCTAATGACTACATCGTAGTGACTGGAGCAAGGTGCATTAAGGAATTAACTAACGACATTTGTAGCAAAAGAGATATATGGTCATGTAACTATCAAATAATTAAGTTTCCAATCAAGCTGCGGTATCGACTAGGATCATCCAGTAATTCTCCCTTATTTGGAAGGAGTTTGGTGTTTGGATCCATTGGAGTGTCAACTGGTTTTGCTCTTAACATGCTAATCTCAGACAACAAATCAATTAGGTATTTTCTTTGAGAAAGAGCAATATTCTTTTGTGATCATGCAATTTCAATTCCCAAAAAGTACTTAAATGGACCCAAGTCTTTGGTATTGAACTTACTTTGAAGAAACATCTTCAAGTCATGAATACCTAATGTATTATCACCTGTGATCATAATATCATCTACATTAATAAGTAACCATGTCTTTCCTTGAGAGGAATGTCGATAAAATACGGAATGATCAACACCACAACGTGTTAAGCCAAAATCCATCGTCATATCACTGAATCGTCCAAACCATGCTCAAGGAGATTGTTTTAGTTCATACAATGATTTTTTTAATTTTGGAAACCAAGTCAGACCCCCCTAAGCAACAAACCCAGGAGATTGCTTCATATACACTTCCTCAGAAAGATTACCATGAAGGAAGACATTCTTGACATCCAGTTGATGAAGAGGCCAGTGAAAAACGGTAGCAAGAGAAATGAGCAGACGGATTGAAGTAATTTTAGCCATAGGAGAGGTCTCTGAAAAATCAAGTCCATAGATCTGAGTGTATACTTCTGCAACAAGCTGTGCTTTCAACCGATCAACAGGACCATCAGGATGGACTTTTACATTGTACACCCATCGACAACAACAGTGGATTTTCCAGGAGCGAGAGTTACCAAATATTGAGTATCATTGGCTCGAAGAGCAAAAATTTCTTCCTCTATAGTAGCATGCTAACTAAAATGGGATAATGCTTCAAACACAAAGTTGGGAATAGGAACAAAGGACAAATAAGTAATAAAGGCATGATAAGAGGGAGATAAAAATTAGAAATAGGATGAGAGATGCAGACGCGTCTACCTTTCCGCTAGGCAATAGGAAGAGCAAGATCACTAATGGCTGGCTCAGGAGTAGGATCTGAAGATGGAGGTGAAGAAGATGGAGTGCTTGAAGCATTACGGAGAAACTCTAAAGCTACTTGCCGCCTGGTGTAAACTGCAAATCAAGACGAACGAGACGAGGAGAAGAAATTACAAGTAAAGGAAGACTCTCATTCAAATCAGACATGGAGGAACTATCAAAAAAGAAAGGAGTATTTTCAAAGAATAAGACATCAGCACACACAAAATATCAATGAAGAGACGGACTGTAACATTGATATCTTTTGTGTAACCGAGAGTATCCCAAAAATGAACACTTAATGGCATGAGTGTCAAGCTTGTCAATGCTACTATTAAGTTGATGGACAAAAACAACACACCCAAAAATACGTTGTAGAAGAGGAAATAACGGTGTTTTAGGAAACAACACAGAATAAGTGGACTGACCCTGTAAAACAGGAGATGGCATTCTATTAATTAAGTAGCATGCAGTGAGAATAGCATCCCCCCAAAAACCCTTTGGAACTTTCATGTGACTCATTAGATAACGGGCTGTTTTAACAAGATGTAAGTTCTTTTTTTTTTTACAATCCTATTTTATTGTGGAGTACGAGAACAAGAAGACTGATGAAGCATGCCATATGAAGTCATGAAGTTAGTAAAAGGTTTTGAAAAGTATTATTTCGCATCATCACTTCGAAGAATCTTAATTGAAACACCAAATTGAGTTTTAAATTCAGCACAGAAATGATTGAAAAATAGATAATAATTCAGAACGATTTTTCATTAAATAAACCCATGTAAATCTTGAGAAATCATCAATAAAAGTAACAAAATACTCGAAACCCTATTGTGAAACAACACGACTTGGACCCCATGCATCATCGTGAACCAAACAAAAAGGACTAGAGGTCCTATTATTGACTCTAGGACTGAAGGAAGCACGGTGATGCTTTCCTAACTGACAAGACTCACAACCTAAAGGCTGTAGTTGATCCAAACTAGGAATCATAAACTTCAACCTCTCAAAAGACGGATGACCAAAGCAACAATGAACTTCAATAGGAGAAGCGACAGCAGAACAAGTGATAGCTGATGTAGAGGGATCAACCAGATAATAAAGTCCATGTGCTTCATGTCCAGCTTCATGTCCTTCTTCAATCTTCTTCTTGGTCTTCAAATCTTAAATAATCACATAATCAGGAAATAAAATCATTAAGCATTTCAGTTGTTTGGTAAATTTATTAGCAGATAAAAGATTGAAAGATAGGGATGGAACACATAAAACAGAAGATAAAGGTAAAGTAGGTGATGGACAAGTTTTACCAATACCCTTAACTAGATTAGACAAACCATTAGCTGTAGTGACACTAGAGATGGGGGAACACTGAATAGTAGAAAATAATGAGGAAGTACTAGACATATGATTTGAAACACCAGAATCAATGGCCCAATTTGTATGTGAAGAGGTGGACACACAAGTAGTAGATTTACCTCAATGAACTAAGTGGGCTATAGGAAGAGATGCCTGATGAGCTACTTGATACTAAAGGAATTTAGTATATTCATCTTCTGAAAGAGTCACAGTTGATGGCTCACCGGTACTGGGCTTGTCTATAGAAACATTAGAGGAAATTGCATAAACCATATGAGCTGGTTTTCCATGAAGCTCCCAGCAAGTCTCCTTAACATGGCCATCACGGCCATAATTAGAACATTTAAGTCTCGCACCATGCCCACCACGGCTATGACCATGACCTCCACGAGTTCCACAACCACTAGACCGAGACAGAGTTAGGTAGCCAGAATTTTTGCTTTCTGGAGGTGTCTAACTGATTAGGGCAAATTGTGTAACATCAACCGTAGAGGATGAATCTCTAGAAGCAGTCCTTTAACCCGAGAGCAGGTTTCTGCAAATGAGAGAAGAGAAGCCCCACCAAGTATTTGGGCTTTAACAGGCTTGAATTCGGCATATAATCTAGTGAGGAATCGATGGACAACTGTTGGCTCTCTTTGCTTCTGTATCTCATTAATGTCGATAGGCCCCTGTAGAGACTTTAACTCCTCATGAGCACATTTTAGAGAAGCAAAATATTCTATGACTGGTCTGCCTGACTATTGGAGCTGTAAGAACTCCAATGGTAGATAACACATATGAGTGAGATCACTAGAAAATAGTAGATGAATATATTCCCATATATCCTTATATGTGTCAAGGCGAGTGCACATGTCAGCGATATTAGGTTTCATAGAGTTCCACAATAGGCTGACCAAATGTGCATCTTCTTGAACCAAGTATCATACTTAGGATCCGTTTTTGGAGGTTCAGATTCAGTCAAATGCTTCTGCCTTTCATACCTAGTTAACACAATCTTGATGACTTTAGACCATTGCATATAATTCGTCCCATTTAACTAAATTGTGGTTAACTACTGGGGCATGGAAATTGAACCACTAATAAGTTTTTGTTCACAAACATCTCGGAGGCCATTCAGGAACTGACTGTAGCAGACAACCGTACCCTATGAAGCAAAACTAAAACACCAACAGTAGATAAACAACAGGAGTAGAGAAACAACAGGAGCAGAACTGAAACACCAATGGTGGAGCCGAAATTGAGAAAAAGAAGTGCAATGGTGGACTCGCCGAAGGAGGATGACACCGCCAAATCAATGGCAAGTTCACCGGAGAAGAGACACGCCTTCATGCGCTGGTCAAACTTCCGTGCATGGGCTTCATTTGCCAACAGGAGGACGCACGTGAACAATAGCTCCGGCAACAGGCTCTGATGACCATGATCGCCTGACACTGGTGCTCCTCTTAGTGGTTTTAAATCTTCGTAATACTATGCAATTTGAAGATGGGTGTAGATCTGTTGCTCGGCTGAGGCTCCGCGGAAGACACTGAGGAAGAATACGACTATTTGAAATCCTTCATTGTTCTAACAATGAACTGAGATTTTGGATAAATAAAACTAGGGTTTTCTAACCCGCTCTGATACCATGCAGAAACTTAGATGATTGAACACAATCCACACACCCAATTGGGCTGTTGTGTACACATTTATATATATACAAATGACAATTCAGATTAGACAAAGTGACTATTCACATTTCCTAAGTCTAGATACATTACATCTTATTAATATACATTAAAAAAAACAATCCCAAAGAAGTCAAGGCAGAATGGAGTTGCTAAGCACATGAATAGGACGATCCTAGAGCGTGCAAGGAGCATGAGTGATGCGGAAGCCAAAAGAAAAATATATGAAATACTTATTATTAGGATTTTATTTTTAGTAATATTAGATTTTTTATATCAGGATTTTACTTTATTTTATTAAAGATTTTTTTTTTTTGGGGGAAGATTTTATTCAAATTTATTTTAAGTAGGATTTGTTAAAATATTTGAATTTGCTTTATTTTTAATAATCTTGAAAATGTATTAGCCTATTTAAAGGTTTTAGATGATTAGGGTTGGAGATATTGATGAATATGAAAAATTGAATTATTAAAGGTTCCGTGGCTTATTTTCCCTCCCTCTCTTCTTCTTCCTTCCTTCTCTCATAAACTCCTTCTCTCTCTTATTTTTTTCTTTTTGCTTTATTTTCTTTCGTCCTACATCAACTTTGGTCTCAGAGCAAAACCTCGATCACTAAACCTTCCTTAAATCAAAATTTTATTCATTATCAAGAGCTCCAAACCCTAGCCGCCATCATAGTCCAAAATCCTAGCTGCTATTGTAGTCCAAAAAACCCTAACCCTTCGCGTAACGTCAGCAACAACTTGGTAGATCTACTTTTGTGAATCTCTAGTGATACCCAACTCCGGTAAACACCACCACCTGCATCGCCTCCCTCCGGTGAAGTTTCGACAACCTAATCAGTGCCCCAGCGACCTCTAGCAAAGTTCGACGACAGTCCAGCAAAGGTCCAGAACACGCTAGGACACTCTAGAATTTTTCTAAGCCCCTTTCAACCCACTTTTTTTGCAGATTCAAAGTTGTTAGTACACTGCCGCCTATTCATTCAAATGATAATCAGATGCAAACCCAAATAGCAGCCCTCGCTAAAGTCATTCAAAGACTGAACGAGAGGTTAGACACGTGGGAGGAATGTTATTGGCCAAGCAACCTTATTCACCTCTGTTCTAACCAAATATCGAATTCAAAGTCGAATACAACTTCAGCTCCTCTATTTGGTGCCTTTACCAATATTCCAAAAGTCATTGATGAACTGAACAGAGAATCTAATGACAACCATTTTGAAATGAAAGGAGAGCCTAATGATGATCAAATTGAAGAGGTGATTTATGAGCCTAATGACGATGACTTTTATTTTTTAGATGATGAGGATGATGACCAAATCATGGGCAAGCCACTTGATGAAATTATTGCTACTACTGAAGTCATTTTTCTTGATGAGGAACAGATTTCTAGTAATATTAGTGAGGTCCCTGTTAGTATTATCAGGTTGAAGAATATGCCTAGAACCTTTGATACTTCTGTGGATATTGTCCTTTCTACACTTAAAAACCTCTTCTACAAGTTGGTCCATTTTTTGTCTTCTTCCAAGACTTACAAGTTCTGTTTTCTGAATCACGGTATTTTTATCTTGGGAGACTTGGTGGAGATATGCGTCCATAAACATTGGGAATGGCTTGAACATCCGCTTTGTTCCTGGTTTGGCGATTGAAGGAGTATACAAATTTTCAACTCGACAAAGTCGAGTTTATCTAAGGGGTGGAGAATGATGCGAAAGCCAAAAGAAAAAAATATGAAATTCTTATTATTTGGATTTTATTTTTGTTAATATTAGATTTATATTAGGATTTTACTTTATTTTATTAAAGATTTATTTTTATTTTAGGGAAAATTTTATTCAAATTTATTTTTAAGTAGGATTTGTTAAAATATTTGATTTTGCTTTATTTTTAATAATCTTGAGAATGTATTAGCCTATTTAAAAGTTTTAGATGATTAGGGTTGGAAATATTGATGAATATGAAAAATTGAGTTATTGAAGGCTCCGTGGTTTGTTCTCCCTCCCCCTCTTCTTCTTCCTTCCCTGTCTCCTAAGCTTCTTCTGTCTCTATTTCTATCTCTTTGCTTTATTTCCTTTCGTTCTACATCAATGAGGCTACATGCTACGTTACCTATGCAATTCTAGGCTAACACAGTAAATACAGCAGCATATTTGATCAATAGGGACCTTTAGTTACTTTTAATTTTAGATTGTCAGACGAGGCTTAGTCAGGTAAAGAGGTAAATTTATCCCATTTACGAGTCTTTAAATGCATGACATATATGCATATTAATTCAAGTAATGGGGTTAAACTTGATGCCAAGTCTCAAAAGTGCATGTTTATAGGCTATGGTACTGTATAATTTTGAAAATCGAAAATCACGCAGGAGTATGGATGTGATATTCAATGTGTTCGTTTTGTATAAAATAGACAGAATCAACCTAAGAAGGCTAATGAAAATTCTGATATTGTAGAGCTTGAGGAAATCCCTAACAAGAATGTCTTACAGTCTCAGAATATTAATACACAATCTACTCCATAGGCAGATCCACAGACTCCGCCTCCTAGGAGGTCTGATCGTATCAGTAAACCTCCAATGTGTTATTCTCGTTCTTTACACCATTTATTGTTAACTGATAATAGTGAACCAGAATGTTTTGAGGAAGCATTGCTAGTGGAGACTAGGGAGAAGTGGGAGCATGTGATGAATGATGAGATGAATTCCCTCTCATCAAACCAGACTCGAGACTTTGTTCAGTTGCCTAAGGGAAAGAGAGCTTTGCACAACAAATGGTATACAGGCTTAAGAAAAAATCTAATGGGAGTAAACGGTACAAGGCAAGGTTGGTAGTGAAGGGTTTTGAGTAGAAACCAGGTATTGACTATACCGAAATCTTTTGTCCTGTTGTGAAGATTTCTATTATCAGATGTGTCCTTAATATTGTGGCTATTGAGAACTTGCACTTAGAGCAGTTAGATGTAAAACTGCATTCCTTAATGGGGATTTGGAGGAGGACATTTATATGTACCAGCCAGAGGGTTATGTTGTCGAAGGAAAAGAGGATCAGGTATATAAACCTCGTAGGAGTCTATATGGGTTGAAACAGCTGCTTGGATAGTAGTATAAAAGGTTTGACACTTTTACGACAGATACGGGGTTTTGTAGATGTCGTGGGGACCACTATTACTATTTTAAGAAGTTTGGTAAATCGTATCTCATACTTTTATTATATATAGATGATATTCTCATTGCAGGTTCAAGCATAGATGAGATTACTAATCTCAAGGAACGAGTTTGCAATGAAGGATTTGGGTTCTGTGAAGAAAGTACTGGGGATCCAAATCAGTAGGAACAGGGTGAACCGGAAGTTGCAGTTGTCAGAAGAGAAGTATGTTGAAAAGGTACTTAAAAGGTTCAACATGGAAAGTGCTAAGCCTGTTAGCACACGGTTGGTAAGTCACTTCAAGCTTTCGAAGGAAAAAAGAGCAGTATTTGATGAAGAGCGAAACTACATGCCCAAAGTTCCATATGCCTTGGCGGTAGGCAACTTGATGTATGCTATGGTTAGCACGAGGCCAGACATTGCTCATGCAATGAGAGTTGTTGGCAGGTTCATGGAAAATCTAGGCAAGGAGCATTGGAAGGTTGTCAAGTGGATTTTGCAGTATCTGAAAGATACTTCTGATTTGGCTTTATGTTTTGGGAGTTCTAATATTTATTTGCAAAGATTTGTACATTCGGATTTAGTAGGGGACATTGACAGTGGGAAGAGGCACTACCAGGTATGTGTTTACTTTGGGGAGTGTAGCAGTCAACTGAGTCTCGTGGCTACTGAAAATAGTGACGATTTCCACAACAGAATCGAAGTATGTTGCAGCCACGGAGGCGTGCAAGGAGATGATATGGTTGAGGAGCCTCATGAAAGAGTTGGGTAACGAACAAGAAAGTTATAAATTGTTCAGGAACAGTCAGAGTGTGCTATACACGTGGTGAAGAACGCAGCTTTTCATTCGAGGACCAAGCATATCGACATAGAGTATCGCTTTATTTTCTCTTTATTGAAGGATGGGCAGTTCATTTTGGATAAAATTCACACAAGATAATCTAGCAGGCATTTTGACGAAGGTAGTTATTATGCAGAAGTTGAAGGCTTGTTTAGCTTCTATGGGTCTCAAAGTTTGAGTGGGAGGTTGGATGCTAGTGGTTTGACTCCTCCTTGATCTATGATCTTTTTACTCTCCAATAGTGCCATGGGTACTGTGGTCTCCAAGTGGTGCTACGTTGAAATTATCGTTGTCAATGGTGAGATAGACACAGTATTGCTTCTTTCCTAAGAATCAAATCAAAAGTAAGGGCATTCTTATCAGATTGCCGATATTTATTCTGATGCAGGCTGCAAAAAAGGTTAAGATATATGTTATTTTAAGTTCCTTGAATTTATTAAAAAACAAAATACCAAGATATACAGTCAAAAAGTTCTAAAATTATTTGAAATGATGTTAATACAGCTAGAAATTTTCAGATTTGTTATCAGTAGGATCTACTTAAGATATATGTTACTTTGAACTCCTTGAATTTAAAAATAAAAAATTACCGAGATACACAGTCAAAAAGTTCTAAACTTATTTGAAATAATGTTAATAGAGCTAGAAATTTTCACATTTGTTAGCAGTAGGATCTACGTTTACAGGTTGGCTTCAAACAGAGTCCCAAGACCAGCCCACAAAAATAATTAGTAAAATGAGCAAAAGAAAGGATACTAAATTGTTAAAAAGATAGAAATATTTTGAACCGTATCTTTAGTAGTGAATGTTTGAATCTAACATTGCGTGTTGTTTTGTGTGTGAGTTTCTGGAGTTGGACTTAATGAATTAAAATGCAGTTGATCGGTTTAGGGGCTTCTTTGATAATTGTAGTTTTGGTATTGTTTTAGGGTATTCTTTACTGTTGTTCTGAATGAATTAATTTTTGGCTGAATTTGATGATCTTCTTGTTATTTCCACCTGTGCTTGTGTCTCGCCTCTTGCTACCTCAGCATGCAGAAACAAAAAAAGGGAAAAATTTGCTTTCTTGGATTGAATCAAGGTTCATCAATTTTTGGCATGGAACAAACTGTTGGCGTTATGCATCATTCTTTGTTGCCTGAGTTGATCCAGTCTATATCTAGGATTTTTTAAGTATAAGATAAACACAGAAGCGACAAAATAAAGTTATTCTTAAATTATGTAGAAATCACTATATGGCAAAGTAGAGGTATGTCTGTATAGTTTGTTATTGCAGGTCTGAATTGCGATATGTCTACTAAGGGCTCACCTTGCCATGTTTCTTTTCGAAAGACCTTTGTTTGGTGGCATTCTGAATCTATGAGGATGTTTCTTGATTTGAAGTCGTATGATGATATAACTATTTGTGTATATACTGACATAAATATTTGTATAAATAAAAAAATTGGCACATTCTATATCACATGTAAAATACAACCTCATTTTATGTTCCAAGATTTTGTTCTTGCTTCATTTTTAGTGCTACCCCAATTGAGGAGTGTGACATCCATGGAGCTGGGTTGTGATGCCCGTGGCTATTCTCGTGCTGGAAATGAAACTGCAATTTGGTACTGTGTAATTCTAGCTGGAAGACCAAGCACAGAACTCAACAAAATGCGTGTAGTAAGTTTGTTTTCCCTGCTTGTGTATATTAAATAAGTCCTTACTACACGGTTGTTTTCTAGATATATTTTTCTATTTGGTTTTGGCATCATTGCTTAACATTATTTGGATAGAGAAAGAAACCAAGCCATCTGGTTGGTATGACTTCCCAGGAAAATCTTTGGAATTAAATTGGAACAATATGGAACAGCTACCTAAGGCATAACGCTAAAGAGAGAATGCAAGGAAAATCGTAGACATAGCAGTTAGAATAACAGATGGATTGTGAAATATTATATTTATTTGTTTTATTTGGGCACTGATAGTGATATTCATGTCAAATTATGATGGAAAAAATTAGTCTTCCTCAAAACTTCCTGTTGAATATAACAGAAAAAATTACTTGTCCAAAAAGTTGATGTTATAGCTTATTGAGTTCACTTGTCCAAATGCCGTATATTCTTCTACTTTATCGAATGGAGTAAACTACCATGTTAAAGACCATGCGCAGGGTACAACAAATACTGTCAAATGATGGCGAGTTACATGCAACTAATAAGCCATCAGCTGCTGCACTGACGGAAAAGCGGCTGACGTTTACTTGGCTTGATGGTGAAGCCCAACAAGTAAGTCTCCTTTTGTTTCTGGCATGACAATGTTGTCAATAAATTAATAAATTAAGACCATCTACCTGATTTACTTGGTTTCAATTTGTTCTGGAATTTTTATTTATTTGCTAAACTTGGTTGGGACCACTGTTGACATCTTAGGTTTTGCCAGAGTGAGGTGTAAAAATAATATGGACACTTTTGAGCTTATCACTTTAAATTGAAAACACCCTTGATATGCACTGTAATTTCCAAATTGCCATTGACACTTTGTTCTTGTGGCTTGGTCGGGTAAATTATTTTGGTAGAATAGGATCACTCATATCTTAATTCTAATGGGGGCTTACATTGGTGGTGGTGGTTAACAATTATTGCTCTCATGAACTCTGACAGTGTTATATTTTCACGAAAATGATGCAAACAATTTTTTTTGATGTATAGTTCTCTGACAATCGCCAAAATGGGAAACAACCTTGTATAAACTAGGCGTGTGCATAAAGATACCCATGAAATGTCTGCAAGACAAGATCTCCAATGAAACCAAGAAAAGCAAAAGAAAATTCAGTAAATTGTCCATATATCCAAAAGATATAAAACGTCTGCAGGGGAATATCTGCAACAAAATCAACAAAAGCAAAGAAAAATTCACAGTATCAAAAAATTAAAAAAAAAAATGAAAACGGTGTAAAAGGACCTATTTGAGTGAATCACTAAATTGGCGTCCTCGAAGATTCGATAATTTCATGTGGTGAACATAAATTTAAATTATTCAATCAATAGCAGGACCAGTTCTATTGCGGTAAAGACAAATCCTTGTGATAAATCTGGCCTTGCAGATGCTAGGTTTCCAACCTGGTACCGAGAAACATTTAACAAATCTGATTGCAGCTGAGAATTTCTACCTGTGACCGATTTGAGTTTGTTCTCAAGGTGTAAGCAGCTGAGAATTTCTACTTAAAACATCTGGGTATCAACGAATCTGATTGCAAGCATATACATTTTAGCACTTAGACAGTGGCATTTTTTTTTTTTTTAAATTTTGTAGATATGGTCTTTGTAGAAGATCAGGGAGTCCTCTTGCTATTTTAGACTTTTAGAATGTGATTCTCATTTTGGTGGATCTTTTTTTTATTTTTTTCTTTTTTTCTTTTTTTTTTTTTTTCCATCTTCTAGTGAGGCATTTGATTAGTTTCTATTTATTTAAAATCTTCCAAAAGTTCTGTTGTTATTTATGTTAAAAAGCTAATCTTGACTTGTGCTGTAAATCCTGCATTATCTTTTTTTTTTTTTTTTTTTTTGGGGTAATTAAGTATAATTTGGATTATAAGTGAACATGTACAGAATTTTAGAGGGCATACCCTCCTTTACAAGAGATTCTAGTCAACTATTAATTACAAGTCCCCAACTATTACATAATTGTAAATTGGTAGCTACACATTGAATATCAAAAGACGGGTTGCCTTCCATCTGACTTCCTCTTTGATAACGTGCAGGATCTGACTTTTGGACAAGGAAATTCCTTTGAAAGTTCTATTGTTTCTTTCCCACCATAGGTGATAGATCATTGCATTCCAAGCTAGCTTTCTAATATAGCTCAAAAATGTTTTACCACTAAATTTGCCAATCATCCAGTTGACTTCTTCATGCCAGCTTTGGTATGGTGTGGATAGCATGCATAGGCTGCTTACTTCCTCCCGTAGAGCTTTAGAAAATTTGCATTTGAAAAAGAGGTGACTTATTTTTTTGTCATCTTCATTGCATAGGCTGCAGGTAGCTTCGGCTAGGATACCCCATTTGACTAATTTTTCTATGGTGTGGATTCTATTTTTCAGCGCAAGCCACATAATGAAGCTATGCCTTGGCATGTTTCTTGAGAACCAAACTAGTTTGTGCCATTGAACTTTACAATATGAATGTCTAAAATGGTTCCAAGTTGAGGCTGCATTATAAGAACCCGATTTTGATATTTGCCATATAAGTGCATCAGCTTGCTGTGGTTGAGGAGTGTACTCAGGTTGATTGCTGCAGATTTCCTGTAGCTCCCAGGCGTTGGGGTATGTCCATCTCCAAGTATTGTTATTGATAACAGTTGAGACTCTAGCAGATTTGAAGATACCAGCATCATATGCAATTCTTTCTCCATATCGTGGTATAAGGGGGCTTTGTGGATGCTAATTAGAGTACCATAGTGAGGCTTGCTGACCATTTCCAATCTTGTATTTGCTGATGCTTATTGCACTTGCTCTAAGTTTCAAGATTTTGCACCAGCTCCATGAGCAATCCTTTGGGATTTGCATAGACCAGAAATCCTTCTTTTTTATCAAGAAGGTTTTGCACCATTGAACCCATAGGGAATTCCTGTCATTGCAAATATCCCATAGATGTCTCATAATTGCAGCCTTGTTCCATTCTTCAATCTTTTTAAGGCCAAGTCCTCCCTCATTAGTTGGGCAACGTAGTTCATCCCATCTACTTTGCTGGAGGATTTCTTTAGGTCTGAACCTGACCGTAAAAACTTCCTTAAAATATGTTCCATTTCCTTGCGTACGCCTTTGGGAAATATGAAATGAAGGCTCCAGTATACCTGCAAACTAAACAGTATGGACTTGATGATTATTAGTCTTCCTGCATAGGAGAGGTTTCTGTGGGTCCAGCTTTTTACTCGGCCAAGTATCTTGTCAACCACTTCTTTGCAATCCTCAGCTTTTAACTTTGTTGTAATAAGTGGGAGCCCTAAATATTTAACTGGGTGGTTGTCCAATTGGAAGCCCATTATGCTGCAAAGGTTCTCTTTCTCGTCCTGCTTTATCCCTGCAATATCTTGTCTTGTTCTAAGAAGCAAACATTTCTAAAAAGGTGTCATTTGTGTCAGATTATTGACACTCATTCGACACTCCCTTGAGATGCGTTGAACACGCATGCCAACGTGTCTTGTTAGTCTTCAATTTTCATTATTTTTGGAATCAAAAGCTCTGTAGACATTTGGAAGACATGCTTGTCTATCACTTAGACACACATGAAACGTATTGCAAATTTGGAATCAAAAAGTGAAGTAAAACAATACAGATTTGTATTTGTTAATTCCTCCTTTAGAATTTTAGAATTTTAAAATTTATGTTTTGAATTTTTTTATAAATTGAATTTTTCTAAAATAAATTTTGGGTTTTTTTGTTCACATTTCTCTTCCACATGTATAATGCAAAAAATATTTCTTACTATTTTGGATATAAAATTGTTAATGTACATACTTGTGCATTCATGAACCTAGTTAAAGTACCTAGGAAGTTATAGTGTAACTAGTCTCAGTTCTTTGTTCTGTATTTATTGTAAAGTGTACGGTTCTGTGTATAAATACAAGTGACTGGCAATCCTTTTGGGATGTCAAAGAACCTTTCAATCCCTGAGTTTACAACATGGTATCTGGGCAGGTTCTGCTCTCAATCTAGAAAGGTCAATACAAGGGAAGAACAGAACAGTCGGAGCCTTCAAGTCAACCGACCGGAGTATTCAAGTCAACCCATCCAACTCCAGTAACCTTTTAGCCAAAATCTTCATACCAAAGGGATTGCCAGCTACTGCCAAATCTTTTCCGTCAAGTCCTGTCGCCGGAAAGGCATCCACGCGCCTCCTGTCGCCGGAGCGTGAAGTCCACACGCAGTCGCTTCGCTGGCACGTGAGAGCGCATGGCTCATTGTCTAGGTCTGTTATTTTTCCAACGTCATCGTCAACCTCCAGCGAGCCATTTTCCACTACCATTTTGCTGGTTTGAACCTGTTTCTCAACCCAATCTTAGTCCAGTACACTGTTCCTCATCCTCTCTCGGCTGAAGTGTTGTTGAGTTATTTCTAATACCCTTCTCTGTCCAGTATTGTCTATTTTGTTCCAATGGCATCTACAGATCCAGCTATTGAACAGAAAATTTTCAGTAGTCCAATCTCTGTGCCTCAGCCGTTAACAACTAGAAAATTGAATGGCACAAATTATATTCAAAGGTATAAAACTGTCAAGATAGCCTTGATGGGTTATGACAAACAGAAGTATCTTATGGAGTCAGTCCCTGCTTCAACCGATGCAGGATATGATAGGTGGGTTCAAGAAAATGCATATATTGTGAGCCTTTTATGGAATTTCATGGAACCACAAGTTGCCGGTATGTGTACTCACCTAGATACTTGTAGTCTCCAGTGACTTGACTCGTATGTACAATCTATCTTGTGAGTTCTTTCAATTACAACAGTCTGGAAAGCCGGTTACAAACTATTTTACTTCCCTTAAACGAGTCTATGAAGAATTAAACTCTATTCAACCTTGACAACGGACATTCATGAAATGCAAAAGCAGTGTGAACAGATGGTGGTACTACGGTTTCTTGCAGGCCTTGATCCTGAATTTGAGCCAGTGAAAGCTCAGATACTCAGTGGGGCTTCTCTTCTTTCATTTGCTGAAACCTATTCCGGAGTTATGCGAGCGGCATCCAGAGATTCTTCAGTTCAATCTAATTCCTCTCAGTCTGCACTTGTCAGTCATACACTCTCATCCCCTATTTAAAATCAGGATAATCGTGGTGGTCGCGGAGGGGGTGGACGTGAACGAGGGGGACGTAGCAAAGACTCTCGACCTCATTGCACTAACTGTGGAAAATCTGGACATACTCGTGAGAGATGTTGGGATTTGATTGGAAGACCTCCTGAAATGGCAAACATTATTTCATCTGATGCTCTTACAGTTGCTCCAACAAATGGCGAACGTCCACAGACTATAGCTCTTTCTGAAAAAGAGTATTCAAGGTTTTTACAGTATAAGACAGCTCATTAGGCATCTCTTCCTATAGCCTTTCTTGCTCATCAAGGTAATTCCATTGCATGCTTCTCTACTCCTCTCTCTTGGATTATAGATTTTGGTGCGTCTAACCACATGTGTGGCAAATTTACCTTGTTTTCTGGCATTCAATATTCTACCTCTTTTCCAACAGTGATCCTAGCTAATGGGGCAACCACTTCAGTCACTGGTGTTGGTACAGGGACTCCTTATTCTTCTCTTTCTTTAAACTCAGTATTCTATGTTCCCTCTTTCCCTTACAATTTAATGTCTGTGAGTCAACTTACCAAACATCATCACGGCTCAGTAACATTCTTTCCCAATTCTGTTATCATTTAAGATATGACGAACGGGAGAAGATTGGCGGAGGGCATGAAGTCGGGGGAGTCTACTATCTTGATACGCCTCAAACTTGTCCTATAATAAGAGCATGTTCTGCAGTTGCTTCTTCTATAGAAGTTCATTGTCGTCTTGGTCATCCGTCCTTAGATCGGCTAAAGCGTATGGTTCCTAGTTTTAGTCATTTACAATCTTTAAATTGTGAGTTGTGTCAATTGGGAAAGCATCATCGTGTGCCTTTTGTTTCCCGAAACAATAAAAGATCATTGAGTCTGTTTTCATTAGTTCATTCTGATGTATGGGATCTTAGTCGGGTCACTTCAAAATTAGGGTTTCGATATTTTGTCACATTTGTGGATGATTTTTCAAGAATGATATGGTTTTATTTAATGAAAGATCGTTCTGAAATATTCTCTATTTTTCAAACATTCTGTGCTGAAATAAAAACCCAGTTTGATGTACCTATGCGAATTCTTCATAGTGACAATGCCAACGAATATTTTTCAAAACACCACAACAAAATGGAGTTGCTGAACAGAAGAATTTACATCTTATTGAAACAGTCCATTATCTCATTTTTCAAATGAATGTCCCTAAAATCTTCTGGAGTGATGCTATGGTAATTGCATGTTATTTAATTAATTGCATGTCCTCTTTATTTCTCAAAGGAGTAACCCCTCACAATGTATTATTCCCTAGCAAACCCTTGTTTTTCCTTCCACCTCAGATTTTTGGATGTACATCTTTTGTTCACCAGCTGGCTCCTGGGATTAATAAACTTGGTGCCCGAGCTCATAAGTGCATTTTCTTAGGGTATTCTCGGCTACATAAAGGTTATCGTTGCTATAGTCCTTCTCTTAACCGATTCTTTGTATGTGCCGATGTTACTTTCTTTGAGTCTATTTCATTCTTTTCTCAACCTCAATTCCATCCAACCTTGATGATAGGCTCCCTCTTCCAGTTATCCCAGCTGAAACAGTCCCAGCCAAACCCCACACTCCTTTGACACCATCTGGCATCTATCTCGTCCAAATTTGCAAGTATATTCTAGGCGTCAAGAAGTGACTACGCCACTCTCCAGTTCACATGCTCGGCCAACTCCTCTTGTGTCACCTGCTTCTGTAAGTGATCTCGATGTTCCTATTGCTCTGAGGAAGGGTACTCGCTCTTGTACTTCTCATCCTATCTCTCATTTTGTATCTTATGATACTTTATCACCTTCCCATCGATCCTTTGTTACATCTTTATCTTCTGTTTCTATTTCTAACACTGTTTCTGAAGCTCTTTCTCACCCTAAATGGCACTCTGCCATGGATGATGAGATGTCAGCTCTTAAAGCTAATGATACGTGGAACCTTGTTACTGTTCCCCCTGGAAAGTCTGTGGTGGGTTGTCGTTGGATATATACAATTAAGTTCCATCCAGATGGTCACGTTGACGGGTTAAAGGCACGCCTAGTCACCAATGGAGATACTCAAGTCTATGGGTTGGACTTCTCTAAACTTTTTCTCCAATTGCAAAGATTACCTCAGTTCATCTTCTAATCTCTTTGGCTTTCGTCTATCATTGGCCCTTACATCAACTGGATGTGAAAAATACATTCTTGTATGGTGATCTTACTGAGGAAGCCTATATGGAGCAACTTCCTGGGTATGTTGCTCAGGGGAAGTCTGGGTTAGTATGTAAATTGAAGAAATCACTATATGGCTTGAAAAGTCTCCTCGGGCATGGTTTGGCCGATTTAGTACTTTTGACACTAAATTTGACATGGTCCGTTGTGAAGTTGATCTATCACCATACTTCAAAAGGAAAGATTTGGCTTCTCTTGTTTGTGGATGACATCATTATCACAGGAAATGATGTACAAGGAATTGCTGATTTAAAGATGTTCCTTCGAAGTAAGTTTAACAGCAAAGACTTAGGGCCATTAAGATAGTTCTTGGGAATTGAGGTAGCCCGATCACATATGGGCATTTTTCTCTTTCAAAGAAAGTATGCACTTGATTTGTTGACAGAGACAGGAATGTTAGGTTGCAAACCTGTGGATACACCAATGGATCCAAACACCAAGTTAATTACTGATCAAGGAGAATTGTTACATAATCCTAGTAAGTACTGGAGGTTAGTTGGAAAGCTAAACTATTTGACCGTAGTAGTACGGTCAAGTGCTAAGTCAGAATATAGAGCCATGGCACACACATCTCGTAAGTTAATCTGGATACAACACATATTAAAGGAATTGGGGGTTCATCATTCACTAGCCATGGAATTACTATGTGATAACCAAGCTGAAATTCATATTGCCTCTAATCTAGTATTTCATGAAAGGACTAAACACATTGAGATTGATTCCCATTTTGTAAGAGAGAAGATTCTACAGAAAATGATCAAAACTAATCATGTGAAGTCTGAAGATCAACTTGTAGATTTGTTTACCAAAGCTACAAGCTTAGAACATATAGCATATATACTCCAGCTTGAAAGGGAGTGATGATGTACATACTTGTGTGTTCATGAACCTAGTTAAAGTACCTAGGAAGTTGTAGTGTAACTAGTCTAAGTTCTTGGTTCTGTATTTATTGTAAAGTGTACGGTTCTTTGTATAAATACAAGTGACTGACAACCTTTTGGGATGTCAAAGAACCTTGCAATCCGTGAGTTTACAACAAAAATAAAAAGTATGTTTATATTATACAAACCAAACCAAACTAAGCCTTTTACCACTAGGTGGGATCGGCTATATGGATTTGACGACGCCAATCAAATCTGTTTTGAGCCATGTCCTCCATTAGATTCATATAGATAAGGTCATGTCTAATTGTTTCTTTCCAACTTCTCTTAGGTCTCCATCTCCCTCTCCTACTC
>QLOD02000033.1:20543422-20554336 GCA_003260245.2 Sideroxylon spinosum | reverse complement strand
TGCTCAGTTTGCGTACAATAACTCTGTCAATAGGTCGATAGGAATGAGCCCTTTTGAAGTTGTCCATGGTTATAAGCTCAGGAAGCCTTTAGACCTAGTTTCCATGTCTCCATTTGCTAGAGTGTCTGAGTCGGCTAATGCGTTTGCGCAACATATTCAAGACTTACATGTTAATATCAATAAGCGTCTTGAGGCGATTAATGCGACATATAAACGTAAAGCTGATTGACATAAAAGACACGTTGCTTTTAATGTTGATGATTATGTGATGATTAGCATAAGGCCGGAACGTTTTCCTCCTGGATCCGTTTCGAAATTACAAGCTCGTAATACTGGTCTTTTTAGAATATTAAAACGGGTTGGATCAAATGCATATGTTGTTGATATCCCTTCACACTTTGGTTTTAGCCTCATTTTTAATGTTGAGGACCTTGTTGCTTATAAAGGACACATTCACCCTCCTGATGAGCCTTTTGATGCCCCAACCATTAACCATAACCCAGACTTGGTGCCTACTACTGAGTGCACTTGGATTCCTGTCGAGACATTACAGCAGCTTGATCCTCATCTTCTGGAGTTTTATCAGAGCCTCCATGCCACTTCCTCGCCAGAGCCGAGTTCTTCCCACCCCGAGAGAGTTGGTGCGGACACCACTATAGTAGGTCGATATGGACGTGTTTATCGACGTCCGGCCAGAGAGGCCCAACCATTATTATTATGGATTGATTTTAATATTTAGTATATTTAATTAGGTTTTATTTTATTTATTATTTTGGATCCATTTGTTTTGGGCTATTTTAGTATTAGGTTTATTTTATTTTAGGCCTTTGTGTTAGGCCATGATATTTTCTATTTAAACCCTAATTAAGGTTAGTTGAACATTGATTAATTGATTGAATAATTCTGATTACTTTTCTCTCCTACGGCTGCCCTTCCCTCCCCTCCCCTCGTTCTTCTCTTCTTCTTCTCCTTCTTCTTCTTCTTCTTTGGTTCTTTTTTTTTTCTACTCAACCCTACATCAATAGGTTTAGTTGGCAAACAAGGATTAGAAACAGTTACCTCATTTCCAAAGTTATGAGTCTGATTCTTAGACTTGCATTGGTTCAAGAACTAGATTCTTCCTCCTTGAATATAATGAGAGAACCATATATTATCAACAGTGTCATCACCTCTAGTCATGGGTTTAGAGATATTAGTTGGTGCAAACATGGGTTTAAATTAGTTCTAAGAAGATACAGATGGGTCGTCTGTTTTTTAGAAGATGGAGGCAAATCAAGAAGGAAAAAATCTCTATCCTTATCTTTCAAAAATATTGTTTTTCCTTGAAGATAAGGTGTAGGAAAGTAAGACTCATGTTCAGAAAAGATGACATCTGTAGAAACAAAGGTTTTTTTTGGTAGGAGGATGATAGCAATTATACTTTTTTTTTTTTTTTTTTTGTTGAAGAATATCCCACAAACACACTTTACTGCTCTGGGGCCCAATTTCCCGCTATTTTAATTGTGAATATGAATAAACGACACACAACCAAATATTTTAAGAATAAGATGATTTGTGAAATGAGGTTCAAGGTAGAATTGAGAGAGTGTATCCATAGGACTTTTGAATCCCAAGACTCTTGATGGTATTCTGTTTATGAGATGTGTAGCTATAAGAATGGCTTCCCCTCAATAATATTTTGGCACATTATTTTGAAATAGAAATGCCTAGGTTGTGGCAAGCAAGTGATCATTTTTTTTTTTTGCCACTCCATTCTATTATGGGGTCTTAACACAAGATGATTCATGAAAGATCCCTTCCCAAACCCCTGGGGTTAGTCCAAGTGGCTCGTGGGTATACTCCCCACAGAGACCACTTGGGTTCGATTCTAGAGGCGACTCACCACAAGAATTCCTTGTGACTTAAGCGGTTAGTGTGGTTTGTGGGGTATTGCATTGGCCCCCGGTTTACTCATCGGCTATGCAGTCCGTTGAAGATTGCAATAAACTGGTAGGGTTCTGGGTTATCAAAAAACACACAAAAAAAATAATGATCCCTTCCCATAGGAAATATGGCGAGAAATTTTGATTAAAATAATCCCTGGCATTGTTTGATCTAAACCTTTTGATTGAAACCCAAACTGAGTTTTGATCATGCTACGGAAGTTTAGGAAGACAGTACTTAAATTAGATTTGAATTTCAGCAAGAAAATCCAGGTGATTTTAGTGTGATCATCAATAAAAGAAACAAACCATCTAGGTCTAGAATTATTTGGAATAGTGGATGGACCCTTTATGTCACTATGTATCAATGCAAAAAGAATATGGCTTCTTTTATTACTAGTAGGAAAACTTACACATTTGTATTCTACGAGTTCACAAACATCATAATGAAAATTCTCATAATCTAGCCCTTTGAATAATGAAGGAAACATAATTTTAAGAAACTCCAAAGGAAGGATGGCCAAGTCTTCGATGGTAAAGTCATATTTGATCTTTGTTGGCATGAGAATGCATGGAAAGAAATGAGAGAGGTGATTTGAACTAGGTAATACTCAGGTTTTTAGGTACTTGAAGTTAGTACAATCCATCCTTCTCCTTAGCACATCCAATCATCATCCCCAAACTCTAATCGTGAAATACACGAGTAGGAAATAGGTTATCTTGTAGTCTAAGCCACGAGAGAGTTTGTTTATAGACATAAGATTAGCGGATAATTTTGTTACACGCAGTATATCTTTAAGAATAAATGAGGGACTAATCTTAACATCTCTAACACTTGCTACAGTGGTTAATGAACCATCTGCAATAGCTATTTTTATATTGTTAGGACAAGGGGTATATGTACTAAATTTATGAGAAGAATGTTTCATATGGTCTATTACTTCTGAGTCAATAATCCAAGAATTTGAAACAAACTATCTGAGGCATTTAAACTATGTGATAGTGAAAATTTACTTAAATGTGCCAATGAATAGATACTTGGGGATTTAGAGCTTTCAAGGGTTACTAATAGGTGTTGTGGCCTCTCAGTATCTCTTATGCTAAATCCTTTTTTCCCTTGACCCTTTTCTTCTTCTTCTTGAGTGACTGTTAGGTTTGCTTGTCCCTCTCCCTTATATCTCTGTCATCCACCCTTGTGCCCCGCACTTTGCTTGATGTAGAAGGCTTTCCATGTAATTTTCAACACTTCTCCTTGGTATGCCCCCGGCTGTAAATCAAAGAACAAGAAGTCTTTCATCTATCTAAAATGGTTACAGCATCCTCTGTATTTATACACAATATGCCCTAAATAGAGAAGGAACAAAATAATTATCCTATATCAAATCCCTCAATCAAAGATTTCAATAATTGCTATCTTCTAATTTAGAATATATATATATATGTACAGCCTTCCTAAAAAGCTAAACGTCTAAATACATTTTCCAACAACTCTATATGTATATATTTCTATCATAAACCAAATCAAACCAAACCAAGCCTTTTCCCACTAGGTGGAGTTGGTTATATGGATTTGTGTTAGTGTTTGTAATATATAAGTGCTTCATGTCTTGTTTCTACCGAGTCAATCCGCATGCCACTAGGCACTAACTATTATATTTTATTACCTCTCACTCTGAATAAGAGAAGTATGTGTGTCATGTCAGCGATGTGGAAGTTACTTGAATTAAAATAATAAATAAATACATCGATGTTAGAGGAGTTATACTGCATATAGATTGACCTCTTTATTCAATCATAATGCCAGGCATAGGAGGACAACGTTCTTTGTGAAAATTGAAATTCTTACCATTGTATTATTCTTTATGTTCAATAAATCTCTCTCTCTCTCTCTCTCTCTCTCTCACTCTCATATTTTAATTTTTTTTTCTCTCCTCGCTTTTTTGGAAAAAAATGGGTGTGTGTGTGTTTTCCTTTTTGCTATATGATCTTTGATTTTTGAAGTTGTGCTTGAATATGTTTGATTAAGTTGTAGGGATATTCTTTTTTATCATTTTCTCCTACACAAATTTTACTGTGCTACTCTTAGCCATTTCAAATTTGCTTATTCTAAAGGTAAAATAGACCTCACTCAATGGCTCAGATCTGGCCTAAGCAGTCCTAAAAACATCTATCCACTACTTAAAGACATAATAACAATTGGCCTAATCTTTGACGCTAATGATTTCTTGGCTTAAATAACTTTTAATTGCTTTGGGGGTATATATGCTAGAGAATAAAACTAAAGGGTCAATTTCACAGTTACCGTAAAAAGTAGTGACCTAAATATAATTTTCTTTCTTTTTAAACTTCCATTAATTACAAAGGGAGGTGAGTTGTGTTTCTAAAAGTTGGAGGATGGTCTTTATAATTAACCCTATTTTGATTTAAACAAAGTTTTCTAGGTGCCATTGTTAGGTGTTTAGTGTTACATTACAAAGGTAGATATTATTTGTTAGGGCATATAAACATAAGTTAATTGCGGAAGACATCATTGCAGAATTGTGCATAGATGATTCCTCATTCTTTAGGATGAGATGTATTTGGCTAGAGATAAAAAGTTAAAAGCTTATATATGGGAAGAGTAATTTGATTCTGCTATCAAATATCCTCATGGAAAACATAGCCATTAAAAAAATATTGAATGGAGAAAAAGGATTCATGTAGCCAACTTCTATTTGTTTCGGATTAAGGTTTTGTTTTGTTGAGTTGTGTTGAGACATGGGAAGAGTAGTTTGATTCTGCTATCAGTTGAAGAAATAATCTCTCTCTTCACAGTTCTTCCTGTACCAGTTGTAGGTTTATTTATTTATTGAAATGTATCCTTATTAATTTTGGATTACAATATTTTAGTTAATAAATTATTTAGTGATCATGATGATTCATGAGTGGCTATTCTATGCTAGAAATTTTCAGTAGTTTAATTATTGAACTATTGTTTTTTTTCTTTTTTTTTTTTTTTTTTTTTTTGGTGCAAATGTATTGGTCACTAAAATTTAATCTCTTGCTATCCAGAGATATTGTTTTTTCCACATCCAATCGGCAAACAGCTATGATACGTGTGGTCCTAGGAGAGATATAACAGATGTACCGCAGTTAATTATTGTACGTTACAAAAGGAATGCTACTGAAGATAGTGTAAAAAGGAAGAAAAAACCAAAAAACATATTGGAGGCATTTCAAAACGACGATGCAGATCCTGCATCACAACTTGTGGCGAGGTACAATGGTTCAGAAGAAATTCCTGAGGTTTGGGCTTCTCTCTGCTGTCAGACAGATTTAGCTTTGTGTTTTAATTACCAAGACATTTTACTAACTGTTCGTACCTTAATGTAACATTATTTGTAAGATAAGTGCAAGTTTTTTCACATTGGGTCTTTTACGCATTTGATTGGCAGATCATCAAGTGGATCTCTCAAATTATCGAAGATGGTGACTCTAGGGATCTCCCCTTTTTCGTAAGTACACATTTACGATCCTTTATGTTTTTAGAAGCTTCATGCTGGGGGCACTGTCTCTTGTTGAACTTTTTGTGGTGTTTTCCACCTTTGTTAATCAATCACTGATACGAATTTTGGTAAAGCTTTCTTTTTTTTTTTTTTTTTTTTTGGGGGTAGTTTTTATTTTTTTTTTTAAATTTTGCTAAGGCTGCTAAGCTTTTGAAATCAAGTTGAAGTAGCATTTGAACTTGTGCCAATTAAGAGGCTAGAAATTTGCATGGATGTTATTAAATCTAAGAATTTCCTTATATGGTTATTGGGAATTGATGGGAACACAAATTATCTCAAACATCTTTCAGCTTGAATAGTTGAGTGTGTTTGCCCAATGTGTTTGACTTATCTTTACCTCCTTGTCTTGTACTTATTGAACCTTGTGATTTTGGAAGAAGTAAAAGATTGCAGAGTTTAGAGTGTCTTTTTCATACAATATATTTTGCGCACTCCTGTCCATCTCAATGCAGAGGGCGAAAACTCCTGCACTTGTTCCTGAAGATGCAGATCCTATTTGGTCGATGGGTGCCAAAAGCACTCTATCCAGAGTGACAGAAATGAAACAAAAATTGGGCAGCATAGTGAATGGAATCCACAATCGCCTTGGAGATCCAAGGATTGGACCAGTCTTGCTTTTGGTAGCATTAATGTCTTTCGGTAGCATCTGGCTGCAAAGAAATCAATCAACTCAGTCAAGTCAGTCAAAGCATCAACCTCAACCAAGAAAAGTAAGCCACCTTGTTGCTGGTAGCATTATATTACTTGTTTCCAGCTATCAATCTTCTAAAATTCCAAAATTTTCAGTACATTTATATTTTCTGAGATTGATATAGAATTTTATGTTCATACTATTTTCCTTTTTTTTTTTTTCCTCTCAAGATATCTAATGTGAAAAATAGTTTCTTACTATTTTGAGATAATATAATTCAAATATATTTTATAAAGTAAAAGTAACATAGTTACCAAGTGTATGCATATAAACCAAACCAAACCAAACTTTTTCCCACTAGGTGGGATCAACTATATAGATTTGATGATACCAGTTAAATCTGTTTAGGGCCATATCTTCCGTTAGATCCATAGAGACAAGGTTATGTCTAATAGTTTTTTTCCAATTTCTCTTAGGTCTTCCTCTCCCTCTCTTACTCCTGGTAGTCTCCATACTTTCACATCTTTTAACCAGTGCCTCTATTGAACGTCTTCTAACATGGTCGAACCATCTTAAATGATTTTCTCTCATTTTATCTTCAATTGGTGCTATTCCTACTTTACCCCTAATCTTCTCGTTCCTAATCATATCTCTCCTTGTGATCTCACACATCCATCTTAGCATTCTCATCTCCGCAACTGCCATCTTCTCAATATGATTATGCTTTACTGCCCAACACTCGGATCTATACGATAACGTTGGTTTTACCACCACCTTATAATACCTTCTTTTCACCTTGAGATTGGAATTTTTCGATCACACAAGACCCCCGAAGCACCCTTCCATTTGGTCAACCCGGCCTGAATCTTATGCCTTACATCAGTATCAATCCCTCCATTCTGTTGCACCATAGATCCAAGGTATCTACAGTTTTCTTTCTCTACAATGTTTTGTTTGCCCAAACTTACTTCTATGTCCCCAATTGTCCTACTTTGGCTAAACTTGCATTCCATATATTCCATTTTACATCTACTTTGCCCTAACCCTTTTGTTTTTAACCTTTCCGCCACAATTCTAACTTAGCATTCACTCATTCTCTCGTCTCATCTACTTAGACAATATCATCTGCAAATAGCATACACCACAGCATCTCATCCTGGATATGCCTTATAATCTCATCCATAACTAGGGAAAACAAGTATGGGCTTAACGCTGAACCTTGGTGTAGACCAATCGTGATAGGAAATTCCTTAGTCTCTCTACCAATCGTCCGTATAGATATCACAGCTCTATCATACATGTCCTTTATTGCCTCAATATATGCGACACATACTCCTTTCTTTTCCAATACTCTCATAGAATCTCCTTAGGAACCCAGTCATATGCCTTTTCCAAATCAATGAACATCATGCATAAATCATTTTCACCTTTTTTTTTGCTGTTCCTTTAACCTCCTCAAAAGAAAGATAGCCTCCATGGTTGATCCAAATCAATGAACACCATATGTAAATCTTTTTGACCTTTTCTTTACTTTTCCGTTAACCTCTTTAGGAGAAAGATAGCTTCCATGATTGATCTCCCAAACATGAAACCAAATTGATTCTCTAAAACGTTTGTTGTCTTTTTTAGTCGTCTCTCAATAACTCTCTCCCATAATTTCATCGTATGGCTCATCAATTTAATCCCGCGGTAGTTCGTACAGTTCTGAATATCTCATTTGTTCTTGTATATAGGTATAAGGATACTTTTCCTCCATTCATCAGGCATCTTCTTACTCTTTACCACTACATTAAAAAGTTTGTCAATCAACTTATGCCATCCTTCCCCAAGCACCTCCAAGCCTCAATAGGAATACTATCTGGTCCAACCGCTTTCCTATTCTTCATATTTTTCAGAGTTTCTTTTATTTTTATTCTACTGATTCTCCTATAGAACATATGATACCAAGTATATACATATATTAATACATATTTTTTTCCATGTCAAAATTGTATGTGCCCGAACATTTTTTCTAAAATTGTCTTGGTTTGTCGTATTTTCATGTACCCATATCCCTTCCTCCAACTTTGACATAATATGGATTTCGTAGCTCCTTTGGACAAGGAAGCTGCCTTTTCTTGCTCCAAACTCCTTAGGGTGGCGGTTTTTTATTCTATGGTTTCCTAACTTAGAGTTGTAATAATTTTACTTTCAACATTTATATCCGTTTTTACCTCCTGCCACTGATAGTGCGTAAATGCACGTCAGGTCTTGTTTCCACATTGCATCTGCTAATGTGGCTGGTGTTTTAGTAATTAGCATGGCTGCATTGCTACCTCCACCGGCAAAACTGTCACAGTTGCTGCTCCAATAAATACCTGCACCCATCATTGTGATACCAATGGTACCAGGACTACAAAACACAATCAGTTAATGGTCTCTGCCAGATGCAATCAGATGCTTATATGTAACAGCTGCCAAATTTGCCTTCACCTTCCCATGCCCAATCACCATGATGTGGAGTAATGCCAAAACTCATAATAACCCTGTCATATCTGACCAATGTTGCCCCCAGTTTTATTGCTTCTAGCAGCAGTTTTTAAGATTGAAAGACACCCGTTTCCAGCTATTCATTGTTGTTTCCTTCACCAATCCCCAAGAATTCAATATGCCTTCAGCATTGCTTTTGCCCCCTTTTTACAAAAAAAAAAGTGTATTTTATTGCCTTCATTTTTATCACTTTCTACCCTCACTTACAGTGGTGGAGTCAGAAATTTTTCTTAGGTGGGGCATAAAATTTTTCCTAATATTCTAAATAAAATTTTTCCGATGTACGGAATTTTTCTTAGGTGAGGCGTAAAATTTTTCATAGCATTATAAATAAATATTTTCCTAGGTTTGAAATTTTTTTGAGTATATATACAAGTAAAAATAATTTTTTTATGAAAACTCAGGATTGGCGGTCGCCCACCCTCGGCTGGGTGTGGCTCTGCCCCTACTTACTTACCTGGAAATTATATTTTTGCCCCTACTGATTATAAGTTCTTGGTCCACCTCTAGGGGATATTAATGTTATTAACTCGTTTGTTTTCTCTCTTCCATTTTCCCTTCACCAGACCACCACCTCTTCAAATTGGGATATTTTCACGTTCTTAAACTTTTTGGATCAGTCAGCAGGTGTACTGTTAAGCTCTGAGTTCTATTACAGGATTGTTTATAAAACAGCACAGCTTTACAGGGTGAATTCATTGGCAAAACATCGCATATACTTATGGTCAATGCGCTCATGTGTAGTTCAGAAATCAAGGTTAATCCATCCCTAACTATTTACGTTGAAGACCGAAAATAAGCATTAGCATTTTAATTTTTTTTCAGAATAACATATATATCTCATTTTGCATTATGTTGTCCCCCGTATTTTCCATTATGTTTGACCATTCATTGTACTGCAATTTACAGGATGAAGACAAACCAAATCGGAGACGCAGCCGGAAACCTGTGCCAAGCCAAGATATTCCTTCTTCCATCACTGACATGGAGCCAAAGGATGCTTACCAGATGCCATTATCAGGTTCTGATTCTGAGTAACAGATTGCGCTCAAAGGAACTCAGAGTTTGAAATCGTGAGAAGGCGCAAGGGTCCAAGTAAAAATCAGCAAGTCCCCATTTCGGTTATAACGATTGGCACAGATTTTATTATTTAACTAGAAAATGGCTGTTTTAAATTATAGATTTGATTCTATGGCAATTTGAGATTTTAGGTGTCTCGTAAATGCAAAAATAGTTGATTGTTTTTGGTAAATTTTAATACTGTCCATAACTTCATTTTTTTTCTTTTTCTTTTTTTTTGGGAATAAGGAAAATAAACATATATCTAATGTATATTTTCTTGGCATAGACAATGGCTTTGGAGATGCTCATTGTAATGCCTCCTAGAGTTTGACTTTGTGCTTGCTGTATCCGTCTCTCGCTCATCACCAACTGATACATTTTAAAGTTCAGGGTTCTTGTTATTGCAGCGGGCAGCTTTGTGGCTTTTGACTTTTAGGCTGCATTTATTTTGATATAGAATATTTTTGGAAAACAATTTCTCATATTTTAGAAAATATTTTTAAATACACAAGTAATGTTTTTTCCGAAATTTTATTACATTGAAACAGATGGAGTCTTAGGCCTGGTTTGGAAGTAGTTGTTAAGATTACCTTTCCTAATTTTTTGAAAAAATATATTTATAGTAATTAAGATTTTATATAAAAAATGGTTATCTAAAAAATAAATGGGACTAACTTTCTTACATCCCCCTTCCTCCCACAGGGTGCGTTTGGCAACACTATTTTTTTTTTTTTTTCAATTTCTTTTCAAAAGATAGTTTTATTTTTTATCAAATTAATAACTTTTGATAATTTTCTTTTGTGTCTCGTGAATTAAAAATTTTGATTTTTGCATCAAATGTTACTAATTTGATAAAAATTAACCATTTTTAGTGTAAATATATTTTTTTTAAGTTATCAAGCACCCTAAATGTATTTTTGTTTTTTAAACAGAAGATTTACTATAATTGGGCGGGGATAAAAAAAAATACCTTCTCATGGAGCTACCACTCTCCCAAAATTCACCTTTCAATGCTTACAAACCCAGGAGATGTTCCTAACCATGGAATTCTTGAAACCTAAGCTATTTTATGTATTTTTTTTTTTTAACAAAAGATTTACTATACTTGTGCGGGGATAAAAAAAAATACCTTCTCATGGAGCTACCAATCTCCCAAAATTCACCTTTCAATGCTTACAAACCCAGGAGATGTTCCTAACCATGGAATTCTTGAAACCTAAGCTAT
>QLOD02000033.1:20509486-20543322 GCA_003260245.2 Sideroxylon spinosum | reverse complement strand
TTACAAGTTCAGAGAAAACTATAATAAGTAAGAATTCAGTAAATAATAATGAGTATACTTTTACCTAGTCAACTTTTTAAACTACTTAGAAAAAAAAATGCAATTGATGGGGAGCAGACTTGACAATAAATTAAGAATAACCTCACTATTTCACTTATATTCTCAATAATTATAGTCACAATTTATTTTGCATTTAATGTGCATGGTTATTTTCAAAATATTAGGTGACGTTTTAAAAAAAAAAAAATCCAAGTGTTGCTTTATGTGATAACCTCTATTTTGAAAAATATTATTTTATTTATAAATGCATTAAGATGTGGTTTAGTACGTTGGTACCCAAGAAGATTCAAAGTAACTAATGGATTTGAAAATTTTACAAGAAGTTTTTTTTGGTCATAATTTTTGGCTCGCAAAAAATTACAGGACCCGTGTACCTTTTCGGACAAGAAATTTCGTGCTTGACGTGTAGTAATCGAGTTTTAACTCGATTGAGGTCATTTTTAATATCAAAATCTACGATTTTCCTAGATTATTGGCTAAATTTCATTTTTGATCAAAATTTAGGAAAATTTTTGGGTTGGGGGTTAGCTCCAGCACCCGCACGGCCCCACATGTGTGCCCAGATGGGGTCGTGCGCTTGTTTGCTTGCTTTCATGCACCCAAAGGTCTGATGCATCATATCAATATGACTTTTTCTTTCCATGGTCTTCGGCTGAGCTTTCTTATCTCACCTGTAAAGCCAACCTAAGTTACACCTCTCTCTTCTCTTGTCAATCCAATCATCCATACTTTGTTTCTTTCTTTCTTTTTCTTTTTATTCTCTTTTTTTTTTCTGGAAAGGTAAAGTAAATTGTATTAATAAAAAGAAAAAATACAAAGTCTTAGGGGCATACCCCCATATGTACAATCCAAACCACAACTATATATTAGCCCTAAAGTAAAGCAAAAGAATCCATGGCTAGCCATGCACATGGCTGCAAGTTATAGTATTTGGTAGCAAAAAAAGGCATATATTAGCCCACAAGGTTCAATTCTTCAAGCCTTCAAACCTTCAATTCTCGAATACCTCTTCAGTGAGTTTTTAAGCTTAAATCAAGTGTTTCTTTTCAAGGGAGTTGGGGAAACAACCACTTCCAAAGATTCTCAATCTAACAATCTCATCAACCATTTTAACAAAGCAATCTAATTCAAGCATGAATTCTTATACATGCACTTGTTCTGCTCTCTCCAAAGAACATACACACTAGCACCCAAACTCAACCTTCCAAGTAGAGATCGAAGGGATTTACCTTTAAAGTTAGAGATCATCCACCTTTGAGTGTTGGACCAAGAGAAGGAGGTGAAAGGAATGCCACATTCATCAATAACGATCTTCCATCCTCTACCCGTGAAGCTACATTGAAAAAATAGATGATCATGGTCTTCTCTATCCTCTGGACAAAAGATACACTTCATATTCTATATTAGGCCATGGAGAGGAATTTATCTTAAGTGGATAACTTCCCTTTAATGGCTAGTCACAAGAAGAAGGAATGCCTTAGGATGTGGTATTTAAACCAGACAATAAAGAAACACTCTACCTTTGGACAATGCTCCCTTAATACAATCCAAGCTGTCTTTGAAGAGAACTTTGAAGTGTTAGCATTATCCCACATGATTACGTCTGTGCTGCCTGAGGGTGGATCTAAATATTCCGTCTCCATTTTAAGTTTAATTAAGTCAAAGGAATTAGCAATAGGCCATCTCCATTGCCCATTTACAATGATATCTTTAACCAATGCATCTATAGGAAGTCTTGAGTCATTAATGACTCTATCACTGAAGGAGTTGCAAATTGAACCTCTAGGCATCCAAGCATCAAACCAAAGAGATATATGACAACCATTACTAATCTTAGAGGAGATGTATGGCTTCACTTTTTCTCTAATGTCAAGGATCTTTCACCAAGTCCAAGAACAGTTCCATGGTACTTTCGTCACCCAAAAATGACTTTTATCCAATAAATTATGCTTCACACTTATCCACATAGAAGAAGATATTGGTTGGCAAATCATCCAGATGAATCTAGCCATCGAAGTAACATTCCATTCTCTGATCTTTTTAATTCCCAAGCCACCTTCTTCCTTTGGCCACGTAACATCATCCCAAGCAACCTTAGCACCTTTCATATTAAGCGAAAACCCTCTTCCATAGGAAAGCTCGAAGATAGCTCTCAATGGTCTTGATAACTTTTACAGGTTGTGTGAAGTAGGAGCACCAAAGGATTGAATACTGAACAAAACTGACTGAATAAGTTGAATTCTTCCAGCAAAAGAGAAGAACTTATTAGTCCAAGTCTTCACTTTTTTCAAAATTCTGTCCTTTAAAGTTTTATAATCTGTTGGACAAAGCTTTAAAGCAATCAATGGAACACCAAGGTATCTTACTAGCCAGAAGCCTAAATGACACCCAAGAACATCTACAATGCCTTGCTTTGCATCTTCCTCCAAGCCGAATAGAAAGACCTCGCTCTTCTCAAGATTGGGGCACGAACCAGATAGCATGGAGAAAATAGTTGGGGCTTTTTTCAAAACCATAACAGATTCTTGATCCCCCTTGCAAAACATCGTCTAATCATCGGCAAAGCAAAGATGAGTGAGCCTAGCCTTCCTATATCTCCAGTGAAATTTGAATTGAGGAGCATCAGACACAAGCACTTCCATGTAGATAACAAACAAGTAGGGTGAAATTGGATCCTCTTGTCTCAATCCCTTCCTCCCTTCCAAATAGCCATTAAGCTCACTATTTATACTAATTGAAGCAAACAGCTTGGTAACGCATTTACATACTGTGTTGCAATAGGAAATTGGACGAAAGTGTTTAACTTTCGTAGCATTAGGAACTTTTAGGATGAAAACAACACTTTCGTAGCATTAGGAACTTTTAGGATTAAAACAATGATAGTTGAATTTGCCTCTTTTAACAAAATTCTTAAAGTGAAGAACTCCTTTATAGCTTCAGTGACATCTTTGCCAACAATATGCCATGTCTTTTGGAAGAAGCAACCATTGAAACCATCATGACCGGGGAACTTTTTTGCATGAATACTAAACATAGTGGCTTAAATCTCCTCCTCTGTGATCCCTACATTAAGAAGATTCACCTCATCCTCCTTGAGTGACTTGGAGATATACTCACGAAGAACTTTCTTACCATCATAAAGAGTTACACAATCTGAGCCCAGCAATTTCTAATAAAAGCCAAAAATAACATCTTTGATCTATCTTGAATCTGTTACCATGTTACTCTCATCATCTTGAAGACAAAGAATTTTGTTAGTGTTGATCCTACACTTGATAGAATTGAAGAAATAAGCTATGTTTTGATCCACTTCCCTAAGCCATTGAACTTAGGTCTTTTGCTTGGTATAACTTTCTTCACTAGCACAAGCTTTGGAAAGTTTATCAAGGCATTCTTTTCCCTTCTCAAGGTCGATTCATCTCCCCCATGCTTCTCAATGTGAATCTAAACCTCATTGAGCTCATGCCTTAGTTTTGCAAAGTCCTCATGAGTTTCCTTGTTTTTCTTGATACTCAATGCCTTTAGAGCAACTTTGATAACCTTAAGCTTCTTATAGACTCTGAACATAGCATAGCCTATAACTGGCATACTCCAAGCATCTTCAACCACTTGCATGAATTCCTTAAAATTAACCCAGTGATTGTAAAACTTAAAAGGCCTTCTAATCTGAGTTTCTTGAAATCCATACTCGATGACAACTGGAGAATGATCTGAAACCCCATAAGGAAGAAATTCTGTGGATTTTTCAAACTTATCCATCCAACAAGAGTTAACAATGGCTCTATCTAGCTTCCTCATTATATGGTCATTACCTTTAGTGTTATGCCAGCATCCACAATAGAATGATTGCATTCATCCATGTAACTAGGCCAATCCAAAGAACCACCCTGACTCTCGTGTCTAAATCGTATAGCATTAAAACCACCAAGAGCCACCCATTGATTAGAAGAACCAAACTGATTTGAGGCCGTTTTTAATTCCTTCCATAAAGCTCTTCTTTCCACATTAGAGTTAGAACCATAAATGAAGGAGGCAAAGAATTGATTTCCACCTTCAACTACCCTACTAAAGCAATGAATAACTTGTTCAATCATATGCAGGACGTGCAAGTTTAACATGTTTGGATTCCATAAAGCCCAAATCCTGCCTGAGGCATGACAGTCATAGTTGGCAATCAAATTCCATCCTTTTATGAGTTTCGAAGCAATCCTGTCTTTATTAGTACTACTAAACTTAGTTTCAACCAGACTTATGCAGTCAATCTTACAAGAGTTAACCATGGTAACAACTTCTTTTTGTTTAAGAGAGTCATTCAAGCCTCTAACATTCCAACATGTAATCTTCACCGTAGCAAAAAGGAAAATTGTGCATCACCGGAGAAAATTACCCCAAAAAGATATTAAACGAGGTTTTTTAGCCTTGAAACATGATCTTATGGCAGTTGGCACGTCACGGACTCTTCAAGAGCTGCTCGCAAACATATTATGGACCCCGTAACTCTTCCCGAGTCAAAAGTTACGGCCGTTTGAAGTTTAACCTATAAAAACTTCAAAGCAACACATCTAGTGCCTATTTTACTTCCTCCTCTGATGTCCCAACATTCGGTCTTCACCATGGCAATAATCAAATGCATTTTATACATACCTGCTAGCCTAAACCAGCCCAAGAGAGTGCAAAACTCCCGTTATTCAGTAAGAAAATGGATCAAAGAGAGGTAGGGAGAGGAGCTGGGGCTCCTCGAACCTCCATTCTTTCTTCTACTGTCCTTGTGTAGTTGATTCTTGCATTGCCTTCTCTCCGATTCATCCCCTTGGTTGAGTATGACCAGTCTCTTCTCCACTCCATCTATGTTTTTAACCTTCTCGGCTAAGCAATTCAAGCAAGGTGTAGCCGAAGTATTAAAAGAACTAGCTTTAGCAGCCATTTTAGATTTTCCTCCTGGATCAGCTCTGATTGGAGTGACGATCTCAACCTCTTGTATAATCGAATTCCCATCATCTTGAATTAACTCTACCTGAGGAGAGAAGGGGTTCTTCTTGTCCTTAGGTTCCTTCTTAATAATAATATGAATTCTAGAGCTTGGGGTAATGGAAAAGCTATCTGAAAGAGCAATGTCAATATGTTTATTTTTTTCCAAAGTGTTTTCAGCTCTACTCTCATCGTCCTCAAGGTGATGGCTAGAGGGGTGGAAAGTAGAATTTTCAAACCTTGGATTAACATTCCCATCATCCCCTACATTAGGCGGACCAGGGTCTATAACTACTGCCTTCCCATGCCTCTTTACTTCTTTCCATGTTTCATCAAGTTGGGAACTAGCATTTGGCTTGGGTTTCTTCTTAGCATTCAACCCCCTCTTATAGTCTTTAGTGACATGGCCAAATTCTTTGTAAAAAGCATACCTTTTAGGTAACCAGCTATACTTTATACTAACTTTTGTAATACTTCCATCATCCATTTCGAGCTCCATAGACTTAAGGAACGTGTAAAGGCCACCCACTACACTTGCAATGTAGCTAAGGCCCTTATCAGTCCAATATTCTAATGGAATGTTACAAAAATGGACCTAGATTGGAACAAGCTTGCACCCTTCCTTGTTTAGAATCATGTTAGGTCTCCACCTCCTAAGAAAACAGCCCTACCAGTGAATAGCCATGGACCACCCAATAAAATTTTCTCCATTCCATCCTTACATTCAAAACGAAAAATATAAAATCCATTTTTATTAGTGAGGATCTCAATCAACCCGTGGGATTTCCATAGCCTCAATGCCATATTTTAAATCAAAGTAAATGGAAGCTTACCCAAAAGAAAACCCACATGAGTGTTCTACCACCTAGCAGGCCCTTTCTTTGTTATCTCTTGATGGATTTTCAGCCAAAACTTCCCATCCTTGAGTTGGGGTTGAATGTAGGAGAGTTTCATTCCAAGTTTAGAACCGCCCTTAACAACCGAGACCCATTTCTCTGGGCTATTTCTAGCCGGTTGTGAAGATGACACATTTTCACCATTGCTTAGATTCTACTTCATCCATCTCTTGAAACTTAGGAGCAAGGTTTAGTTGGACTATACCATCACCTTCAGTAAGGTTAGCCAATGAATTTTTAGAGAAGGAAAAGTTCTCTCCTTCACCACCTAAATCCAAATGAGCCAAAGCCTTATAAAAGGGAATCTCCTTCTCTTTTGAATCATTACCAGCAGATGAAACAAAAGGAAAGCTCATCATAATGAAGAACTTCAAAACCATGCTCTTGAATCACATGTAAACCCTCTTGAAGCTTTGTTTTCAGCTCTTTAGAACTCTCGTCAACTCTTTCTCTAGCTTTCGCACCTTCAATGGCTTTACTAGCAGCTTCTAAGCTTCCATTAATGGAAGCAACTTCAATCTGAACCCCCATTTTATGCACAAAATCAGTATTCACATGAGGTCTTTCAAAACCTCTCAAAGAACCAACTATAGAGAAGGTTCTTCCTATAAACCCTAGGTCATTTGTTGAAAGAACTAAAAGGACCCTTGAATAATCCTTAGAAGAGCAAGGATTTGAAATCTTGGAAAGATTGGTTTGGCTTTTACCCAAAGTAGACAATTCATTTTCAGCAACATAGCCATTTCCAGAAGAGGAAACCCCATCTTTTGCTTTCTTTGAATTAGAAAAAGTTTCTCCATCATTACCTAAAGAAGAAAGTTGGCAAGGCCCTTTAATAGAGACTTCATCAGTTTTACAGCCCTCTCTCAAAGAAGAAACTCTACCCTTTGCTTTTAATGGAGTGAAAAAAAAAACGGCATCTCCACCTTTACCCGAATCAAAATGATGACCTAGATCTTTCTTTGCATGCTCCATAGCTGCCATTTTAGGTAAAAAACAAAATAAGAAAAATATGTAGAGAAACATGGAAACCAGCTAAGAAACCCTACCCGCCACCCTAAAACCCTAATAGCCCTAGAGGGGGGAAAATTTAAAGAGAGAGACTCATTTTTTTCTTTTTGACTCCATTAAAGCAAAGGATAGAATTTTGTTGTTTTCCTTCACTACGAAGCATTAGTGTTTATATAAATATGTGTGTGGGTTTAGGTTGTTGACATGCGAGAGAAAGAGAGAGAGAGAGAGGAGATTATGGGGGAGAAATTACACCAAATTAGCCCTTCATTTCATTTCAAATATTCAATTCGAGATAGACTAAAAGGTGTTAGATCAATTTTGGATTGCTTGAATTGGTCATGATAGTTTTCTCAGGTTACTATCCTTCATTTTTACAGGCAATTGAGGTAGGGGTTGCTTGATTCTTTATTGTATTTTGGTTATATACTGTATGTTGCATGTTTATTGTTGATAGATTTATTAATTATAGCTTTAGTTTGAAATTGATGTAGTTGACATATATGTATATATATGTATGTGTGTGTATAGGAACCGAGAAAGATGTGAACAGTGGACCATGAATTTGTCACACTATTAAATGAGAAATTAGTAATGTTTATACTCATATGATGATAAGGAATGAAAACGAGCGCAAACTTGAGTGGTTTTGGATTCAAAACATGAAAAATGAACATTCAAAAATCTAAAAAATCAAACAAAACCTGAAACTGTAATCTGGTGTAGGATGGTTTGTGCGCCCGGGTGGACCCTTCCGGGTTAGTCTACAAGCTTCTTTTTGCCTACTTGTGTACCTAGTCGGTCTATGTATTTCTCTTGGTTTATTTATACGTTGAATTAGTAACGTTATTCTTAAAGGATTTTGAAAACGAAAAAGGTTTTGTAAGAATTATAAATTTTCCCAAATCATTTTCTTTTGAATTGCCTAAAATCCTAAAATGATAATGATTTTAGTAAATGAAGTTTGCAAAAGAAATGGTTGAGAATTTTAAGAGAAGAAAATAAGATAATTTGATGGTGTTAAATGAAAAATATGGTAATGCTTTTTTTTTTTTTTTTGGTAATTAAGTGTGATTTGGATTAATGGGAGAGTATGTACATTATCTTAGGGGCATTCCCCCATATATCTAAGAAATTAGTTACAAAAGTAGATCTTCCAACTAGTTCAGTCCTAGCATTTAATTAACAAATGAGATCCCCCAACTATCACATAATCTAGTATCTACATTATAATTTTTAATGGTATGCATCTGAATAGTCTTAGTTCAAATTTTACGCATGATGTTCTTGACAATGGAAGCAATTGAGGAAGAAAATCTCTTAAATGTTCTTACATTTCATTCATTCCAAAGGTGATAAACCATATTTACCCAAACTAGTTTGCAAATAATACTACCCAGACTTTCTCACTGAATTTTTCCAAAGCCTATATAACTTCATCATTCCAAGATTGTTTAGCCTTTGTGATAAAGCATTTTTATAATATAACCTCCCTTAACTTAGCTGAGAAAGGGCATAGGAAGAATAAATACTCTATGTTTTCCAAGGCATTCCCACATAAAACACATGTGGGATCAACATTCATTCCCCATGCTAGCAATTTCTCCTTGGTGTAAAATGTGAAAATGATAATAATGTAGTAATAATAAAAATAAGAAGACTATGATAACTTGTTATGATTAAGAAGTCCTGAGGTAACGTTGTGTATACGTGGTTATGAAATATATGTTATTAGCTTGTGGAATTAAAAAAAAAAAAAAAAAAACAAAATGAGACATTACCAATTGATGTATTTTAATATAGAAACTTGGTTGGATCATCTTTTCCAATTTGATGCTAATGATATGATCAGCATGATTTAAATATCATGTGATATAAATAAGTGTGTGAAGAGCTATGATTTTATTTTAGAAAAGTAACAGGTATATATGAATAAGACTATAAGAACTTGATGTGAATTATATGATCAATTTTGTTTGATTAATGTTAAGTGATTGCCCTCAAGTTTTGTAGCTAAAATATAACTCCCAAGTATAAGAGTATACAATCGAAATAAAAACCTGATGAGTACATAATCAAAGCCACGAGGATTCTAGAATTTTGGTTAAGAAAATATTCCTTTAATAATAAATAATTATAAATAGTGATGGGTTTTAAGATTTACTTAAAAATTTAATCGTTATAATTAAAAAAATATATAATTGGAATAATAACTAATTGGTTTGAAAATAATGTTTTTAATAGCTGTTCTTATTTCAAATATGAATCAGAATCTATTTTTTTTTTTCTTCACTATAGGTTAATGTAATTTTTTTCTCAATTGCAAAAATTGCTTCGCGGATCAAGCAATTGAAGGATTTTCAATTAAAGCCCAAATTTCAATAAAATTAATTTATTTGATTTAGATAATTTTTAATTTTTTTAAATTTATCAATGATTATAGAAAATATAGTCAAATTCAAAGGTTTTCAAATCTTCAAATAATGAACTTAACTTATTGATTTCATCTCTAAATAATCTTCATTCACTACATTAGGACACAACCGTTAGAAAAAAGAATAGAAGTCTAAATTTTTTTATCTCCATGGAAACAAATTCCTAATCTAGCCTAACATAGCTGTGTTTAAAGAACTGAAAACAATCAATGCAGCATTTATCACTCACAAAAATTAAGCTAGTATTTCGTTTGTTTTTCTGTTTTCTATATTTTATGCCTTAAAAATCCCAAAAAAAGGAAACTAAAAATGCTCTATTTTTCTTATTTTGAAGTTTTTGTTGTTTGGGATTGAAAATAATCAAAATGACTTTTTGTCATTTTTCATTTCATATGTAAACTCATTTTTTGATTTCTAAAACAAATTTTGAAAACACATATGACCAAATATATTTGAGTTGTTTTGCTTGTTTTTAAAAGTGTAAAATAGTATAAGAGCTAAAAACAGAAAATAAAAACAAAAATAGAAAAAACAAACCGAAAGAACCCAAAGAGAATTTAAAATAATAACAATAAAATTAAAATTAATACTACTTACTTCATAATTATAGAAACGAAAAAATAAACAAACTATTCTTTACTGAAGACTGAAAGTTGAAATTCTACTGCCAAAGAAACCAAATTGTACTGTTATAAGCAGGTATTGCTAATGAATTTCGATGGAATGGAAATTAGTGGAATTCAGAACCTAAAACTACCACTGAAACTAATCTACGAATGAGAGAAAGAATTTGGAACTATATCTAAAACTGGAACTAAAATGGAAAAACCAAACCTAGAACATGGCTACTGGTAATGCTCTTAGCTATTTTTTTTCTATGAATGTGGGCTTCAATCGTCTACATGTATAGTCTATGTATATAAGAGCTGAGGCAGTTTGGGGAATTCAAAGTTTGAGTTGCTAGCAATTCTTCCTCTTTGCTAGATATATAACTACCTATATACATAAATCGGTTATCTTGAGTTCGACTTGATCCATATCTTGTAACTAATTTTATCTTCTGTCATTTTCTTTCATTTGATCCTTCCCTGACTTAGTATGAGTTTGGGTTGACCTAAACTTCTTTGGATTTGATCAAGTTTGAATTGAAGGAGTTTGTATCAACAAGTACAACAGAAGAGCCCAGGAGTCATCATGTCGCATTTCTGGCATCAAGATAGCTCCCATCACATGCCATAAGGACAGTTACTAATGCGGGCTGTTAGGATGTGTAAGTGGTGTTATTACAGCCACTCCAATTTTGATTTTATTTTTATCCTACAAAAGAAAAGAAATGTTAATATATATATTTTATTTTATTTTATTTATTTAACGGGTTCTATTTAACCATAAACTTGGCTTTTTTAATAAGTATTTTCTTATAAAAATCTAATTTACTTACTTACTTAATTTATGGCTAATAACCTTATTTTAGGCTAACTTTATTTCTAATTTTTTTTTGGTAAGTAAGGTATATCTAATTTTATTACTTTAATCCCTTAGTAATTACATTTTAAGAGTGTAAACATTAAGCTGATTGATGAGATAGAAACGTGTCTTAAGTTTAGATGTAAGGTAAAATAAACACAACTGATTATTGGTTCAATTCGATGAAGCTTAAGGAAAATAAATATTGTTGACACATGAAATGGAGGATTTGAAAATAAGTTGAGAAAGAGATTTAGTTTACTATTTTATGATAAAGGTGAAAACCTGGTGTGCATTAAGATAACATTCCATGCGGTGGTAATATAAATAGTAAGTATCTAATGTGTTGGTGAGTAAAATGGAGAACTCGGGTCACTGGTAATTAGACATGATGACATTCAACTTATGTAACTGAATTAGATGACTTGACAAATGGTATAAAAGAATAATAAGAGCAGTAGTGTTGGAAAAAGTGACAATGCATTTGGGAAATGAGAATGTGTATGGGGGGTAAAAAAATATAATAACTCTTAATTTATTAAAATCATCAACTGTAATTGGACGAGGGTATGAAATCTTTACTAATATGATATTGGAGTGCTTAAATATGATGAAACATGAAATTAATGGTTGAATAAGAATTGTGATCATGAAAAGAGAAATGATAAATGTGTTCATGTATGGCTAATGTGTTGTGATATGTGTGTAATAGAATGTGATGGAAAAAATGAATGATACCGAGAATACATTTGGGTTGAAAGCCCCTAAACCTAATTAGGGTTTTATCTTTGTGCTAATAGGTTAGTAGCTTACAAGGATGATACAGAAATACTTTTGGGTTGAAAGTCACTAAACCTGAGTAGAGTTTGGTCCTCATGCCAGTAGGTTAATAGCCCACAACATGACATTGTCTCAATTCTTTGTGAACATTAGATATTAGTCTATAAATATGATGATGAGAAACTTGGTTCATCGTTTTCATAAGGTGTTGGGCCATAAAAATGATGATGGTGTTGGTGCTGATATTAACTAGGTGTATTGTGACCATGGAGCCAAGGTTCATAAAAGATGAATGACTCAATTCATCATTTTCATTTGGAGTTAGCCCATAAAAATAATTACAGTTGGACTTGGAGTGGTATTCTCTCTGTGTGTGTGTGTGTGCGCGCGCGCATGCATAGTGGGTGATTGTGTTTGTGTTTGGAAGTGGGTTTAACATAATTAAAATTTTAAAAATTGGTTCTAGTCATAAAAGAAAAGATGATAAAGTGAAATGGGAATATTATTAGGGGTTTCGATTATTGAAAGTTGAATAACAAGTCTTTAATAATATTATGGTCCAAATGAATATGGTGATAAGTTTTGAGAATTAATTACCCTGATGTGGGATAGAAAACTGATAAATGATTACAATGATCTTGTAAAGTAAGCTATAAAACTAGGAGAATCTTCTGATAGTTTGTAAGAAATAATATGTAGGACAAAAAAGAAACATTGATTGAGGTGATGCTGTAATATGGTTTATTAGATAATGTGACGATTATTAAAACATAAGGCTTAGGAAATGAGATATAGCAGTCTATGAAATTTACATAAGTTATTAAAGCTAGGATTATTGGACATTGAATAACGGATACACATCCGATTATAAGACAATATTAGTAATACCGAGATATTGTATGATAATGATTGAATTGTTGTTATTATTTGTCATACAAGATATCTAATCTCCTGATAATGCTACAAGATGATGGTTGATTTGCTATAAGCTGAAACTATTACCTATTACACGGTAGTAATATGTTAAGTCATTGTGTTGCTCGTTAATCTTGTTCATACGTAAAATATATTATTGTTTGATATGTTTTTGTTGGTGACATGTTAGAACATAAAATGGCATAATGTAAGTGAAATGCATTATTATATAATGTGTTCAGATTAGTAGTATGTTAGGGCATTTATTATATGCTTGTGTGTTAAAGTGCACACAAGTGGATTAATGCTTACTCCCGTACAGTCGTGATTGTAGGTCTAAGATGGGTCTACAAGTAAAGAGTTTGATTTAGAGTTTTATATTGTCCCTCCATTTCATCTTAAATTAATTATGTATTTGAAGCCCTTAATAGAGTGACAAGTTATATATGTTTATTGAGTAGGGTTGTATTAAGATGGTTGAGCCCTTATCTTATATTGGAACATTGTTGTCTGGTTCAGACTGTAGCTTTATTATGTATTATTATTTTATTTTAATGTTTACTCTAGGGTGGTTATGCAGCTCTAATCAAGGTTTTTGCAGAGATTTGTATGTGATTCTATGCCATTAGCCCTCAATCCTCAAGTTACGAGACCCAAGGCCTGACACTCTATGTCTTCCTTTGACAAAATAATGAATTAATTGAATTATAAAAACGAACCAATTAAATGATATTTTACCATATAGTTGGAAATGAAATGGAACTTAACTCCTTCATTCTAGAACTACGTAATTGAAGTTAGGACTGAATTATGCTTGGGGCCAAACAAAATTTGGGCTTGGTATGTTTGTACTTGGGAAGAAATTCATGTGTCCAATGAGAAGAAGCCACATGTTCAATATTTTTTTGTACCAATATTAATGTCCCCAATCTGGTCGAGATTATTTGTTGCTCGAGCAGAGTAGAATTTTAAATTTCAAATCTTCATTTTGGTTTATAAATCTTTTCAGATTTAAGCTTTTCCATTTTTTAGGTGACGCCTCTCATTTTTATTAGTTCACGAATTGCTACATTAATAATGTGTGAGCCTGGTAGTTATGCGTGTGCCATATTTATTATAGTAGCAAAACCCTAGATGTCTCTTTATCTTTCCTATCTACGTCTAAATGATAGTTGAGTAATTAAGTTTTAGCCATTGTTCCTTTACTCAGCTTTCTCTATAAGCCTTATATATATATATATAAATACTCCATACATGAGCTTTCTTACATTTTTTTGAAATCTTATTTCTTTGATTCTTCAAGTTTTCAAGTTTTAAAATCCACTATTTTCAAAGCGTCTTTCTTTCTCGCCCGAGGCCAAGTTTTATTGGTGAGTAAAAATTTTGTTAATTCTTTATCTAATTCATCTCTATCTTCTTTTCTTTTCCGACATGGATATAATTTTTGGAGAGCTTAGAAATAGAGATAATATAGCAATTTTTAAACAAAATATGATATTCTGGAAAATGTAGAGATTAAGCTCCCTATTAGAAAGGAAAGGGAGGTCTAGATTGAGTTCCCCATAGTGGCCATTACCGAAGGTGGCCCTAGGTTCCCCACCAATATCTTTCTTCGAAAAGTTATGTCCCAATTTAGGGTTACCCCAGAATAGTCACTCATAACTTCTATAGGGTCATTAATGTTGTTCATGCCATTAATGAATTATATAATGTGCAAATAAGGGATTGGGATCATTTTTATTGTTGTAACATATCTAATGTTAGTGCCAATAGCAATAAGTATTATTTAAAGTCCCAACCAAAAAGCACACTTGTACATATGCTCCCGAACAACAATAGAAAAACTAAGGATAACGTCGACATTGTTTCGGGAAGTTGTCAATTTAATTAAGGCAAAGATCAAGCTTTTCAAATCCTAATTGTTGATTTTGGCCCAAGTTGGTTGGCTTGTTAAAATAAGTTCAAAAAAACAAGCAAACAAAAAGCACAAGAAATGAAGAAAGAAAGAAAAATATAAAAAAGGAAAATCAAAATTTTAGGATAAATTGCATGTATCTCCCCTTGACACTAGGTTAATTACACATACACCCCCTCAACATTTAAAATATACATATACTTCACTTATTTTCAAAAGTTATTAACCTTAACCCCCTTCTATTAGTCTGCATGTTGACTTCATTAATTTTAATAATCATAGACAAATATACCCTTGAATGTCTAGCATTCCCAAAATAAAATTTTTCATATTATCGCCATTGTAACTACCAATTTCCGACGCCGATGCCGCCGTAACCAAACCCTGGTTGATGAGTCCATAGATGATGAATAAGGCAGAGGAAGGAGGACAGAGGGCAATGAGGATTTTCCATGAAAGAAATGGATTTTCCCAAAATTTTCCATAAAAGAGATGAATTTGCCTAGGTGTTTCATATAAAAGATATGGATTTGCCTAAATTTGTATAGATTTGCCCAGATTAAAGAAATGGATTTATCTAGATTTTTCAGGATGAAAGAGATAGATTTCTTTCACGGATTTGTTAAGATTTCTTTTCAGATAAAAGAAAAGGATTTGGTTAGATTTATATAGATTTGATTTGTATAAATATGTATAGATTTGCTCAATGAAAGAGATAGATTAGGAATTTGTATACATTTGTATAATTTACGATAAACATGGCTAGAAATAAAACATCAGCTATTGGATATGTCATAAAATACAAAAAGTTCTCCTTTGACCACAAATTCTGAAATAATAAAAACAAATAAAAATTAGCCAACAAACTTGCAAAAATTCATAACAAAATTGGGATTCCTTAGACTATTGTTTAGGCTCTATTCTATTTTTTCAGCTTAGCAAGCTTTGGTCTAACTCAACAATGACTATAAACTTCCCACATTCTTTGTCGTTGTTGAGTAGGGCGACCCTTCCAATCTCGGCATAACATTTGAAAGGCATTTTGGGAGAGGAGCAGATTTGTATAGATCTATGTTGTATAGATTTACTTGATATATATATATATATATATTGTTATATATATATGTATATATATTTGTGTATAATTTTTTTACAATAATTATTTATTTGATTTACTCAAGGATAACGTATTATTTAATTTACATAAGAGTAAAATAGAAAAATCAATTAAGGTTTTGCTTAACTTTGACTAGTTCTGTTCAAAATTAACAATTTATTTAACGGAAATGAGTTAATATTAACAAATTTTAAAATAAAAGAAGTAAGTGTATTTTTTAAATATTGAATGGCAGTATGTGTAATTACCCAAATGTTAATGGAAAGTGAATGTAATTTATTCAAAATGTTAATACAAGACAATAAAAGGGTAGGAAAAAATAAGATATTAAAAATAGTTTTAGTTTTGATTATTAAAGAAAATATTGTTTTATTTTTTAGCAATGTAAATCAAATAAATTGAAGAATTTTTGGGTAAGCAATTTGATGATTATTTTTTATTTCCTTTTCTTAAATAATTTTGTTAAAACATTTTTGGATAAAATAAAAAAAATGATAGCCAATATTTTTTAAAATGCAAATTTGGGGGCGTAAATTGACATGGAGATTTTAACGTATAATTATGCAATCTTCAAAGTATTATCCTATATTCTTAGCATGTGTTCCATCTTTTATTATTCATTTAACAAACAGATATGTTATGACTTTCACTTATCTACTATACTTAATATTGATTGACAAAAGAAACATATTATATATATATATATATATATTTAAAATATAATATATTTTTCCAACACAAAAGGTAGCAAAAGATATTTGTATTATAGCGGCATGTAAGAAAGTTAGCGATGAGCGGGAATTGAATTATTTGTGAGTTATCGAATTCGGGTCGAACACGATTCGTGATTAAAATGAGTTCGAATTAAAGTTGATTTGTAACTTGTTTAGAATTATGTTCAAACTTGAGTCTAAAACACTAAACTCGAAAAGCTTGTTAGTCAGTTTGATAAAATAATATATATTTTAATAATATTTTTTATAATTTTGTCTTTATTATATTTTTAAACTAAAACGATAGTATTTAAATTTAATCAAATTATTTATAGATGAATCTCAAATTTAACCTCTTTTTTTTCTTTTTATTTTTATTTTTCTCTCGTCTGATCAAATTCGAGTTTATATAAAAGCTCGAAACCAATCCGACGAGAGTCGAACTCTAAGTTAAAGATAGGCTTTGACTCGTTTCGTTTTCATCCCTAACAATTGGGGGAAAAGGGCAAGTTTGTAATTTGGACTGAGTTGGGGTGGACCCGCAAGTCCCACTGCAGATCCGTCAAGTTCTTCGCGGATACAGCCCTCGTGGCCGTGGCGTAGAAACTCAGTTTTCATTCCGGAGCCGCAAAATCGAATCGAAGGTAAAGACCCAGCTCACTGATCTCAGTTTCTCAGAGCCACAGACACACACACACACACACACAAATATACTTGACACTGCGGTGCAAATCTTTAAACTTTCTGTGTTAGTTCCAGTTCGTGGGTTTTGTGTTTGTCAATGTTTGAGACCTAGTAATATGTAGTGCAACAATGATATATATATTGCCTTGGTTTTACTTGGTGATTCTACGGAAAACTTGCATTATTCCTCTATTTTGTCAAATAGTATTAATTCTGGGGGTTTTTTCAGCCATGCCTTTAAGATTGTTTGGGAATAGTTAGACAGGATAGAATTCCTGAAACCAACCGTGTCCAAAGTGTTTCTTAACAACTGGGACATCTGTGCTTCGTTTCTACTTTTCAGTGCAAACTTGAGAAAGGTATTATTTGATTGGGGGAATTTTGGCTAATGCGTTTTAGGTCTCTCTCTCTGTCTCTCCCTGTGGGCAATTGGCAAATATCTTTTTTTTGTTTGAATTTTTGTTGGGAGCACACGATTAATTATTGTAGTTTTACATCCTGGATCAAGTTCTAAAGTTGGAATATTTACTGAACGGGCTCTCTTTCTACGGTTGTGCTTCATGGCTGACTATTTTGTGTATACTGAAATGTTTAAATTTTTGGTTATCATTTGAATTAATACCAATGTGTATACCTATTCCGGTCTGGTCTGGTATGTAATGAACTTGTAATCATGGAATCCACTTGATCATCAGATTATAGACGTTCATAACCCGAGCCCATTTCCACTTTGGACAGAACAGATCTACTAATTCTTTGATTCCAGTTAGTTAGAGGGATTTTGAACTAAAAAATAGACCCTAGAAGTTAAAAAAAGGTATCCTAAGAAATTGCAATAATTGGGTCACTGATATTCCAGGTGCAGTGGATTGTATCACACATACAATCACACTCGATAAGTTATTTCAGAAGTTTAATTTCTGATCAAGTCAGCTGCAAAATTTTCATTTGTTCTGTTTTCGTGGTCAGTGGGCCCCTTTGTTTTTTTTTTTTGTCCAATTTGGCTGCGCTTTTTATGGGGGCTTTGCACAATCATTTGTTGTTCTTATTTTTTTCTCCATGCAGGCTCAGCCACTTAATATTTCTTATTCTCTTTCTGATAGCAGTCAATGTTTCTAACATTGAGTTGGTGAGGCTTAGGTTTGCTTCCCAATAGTTACCAATTTGAGTCTTCTCATAACCATTGGACTTTAAATTCAGAGCTTAAGAATTAGTCGATGTGCAAGCAAACTAATCTGAGCAATGTTACCAAAAAAAAAAGTACTGGATTTGGGATAATTAGAGTCTATGCATTGATATTGTAGGATTTTGAATTCCTTCTTTTGATAGTAAGAATTAGTCGACCATAAACGCACGTATAATGCGTGTACGTGCAGATAATTATACTGTGTGTGAGTTTGGTGAGAATTTTTAATTCAGAGAGAGAGAGATCCACTGGTTGGAAAGGGCAAGAAATGTCATCTGGTTGTGTGATACTTATAAACTTTTGCTCTGGTATATTAAGTTTCAAGGCTCCATAAGTGTCAAGATTTGGTAAATAACACCCTATGGACTGTTGTTAGAAACACAACAAATTTGTCCCATGAAGTACTTTGGTGATTTGTTTGAATTTCATATCCATATGCCATTCAACAACATGGTTTTGGGCCTCGAAATTCAGATCCACACAATCTTAGATTCGTAGTCTACAAAACTGATCGCTTAAAAGTGGATATATTTCTTGTTAATGAACTCAAGGAAAACTTAGTTATCTAAACCATATATATTGTGCATGTGGTCATTATCATCTTAATTAGCTCACCCTGGTGTGTGATTTAAGCTGTTCCCATACTCGCACCTTGTTCACTGAGAAGTTATTCATATCATGGTTTTACGTAGAAGATTGAGCGATCATGGGCAAGGATTCAAAGCCAAAGGAAACGAGCGGGAAGGGGAAGGGAAAACAGGCTGCTGGTGGAAGTGATGGCAATGCTTCAAAAGGTAAAGGAAAATGTGGGAAGGCGACAGATGGTCTTGGCACCTGCACATATGTCAAAGGTTGTTTCTTCCCTATATCTTGTTTTTCAGGAGCATCCATTTATTTTAGCTGCAATTTATCAGTATGTTTAGTCTCCTGATTTGACTCTGGTTTGGTTTTTAGCGAGGCATATATTATGTGAGAAGCAGGGTAAGATCAATGAAGCATACAAGAAGCTGCAAGATGGTTGGCTTAGTAATGGAGATAAGGTTCCACCAGCTGAGTTTGCAAAGGTGATTTCTCTCGTACATTATTTTCTTCTGACATTTCATTCTTTTTGGACATGTTTAGTTTAGAATTTTTCCACTTGTGGAGATTAACATTGGGTCAATAACTATTTCTGGTTTTGAAACTTTTCAGGGGAAAATCCTATGAATATATGATGGTGAATAATCATTTTGGTTTTTCTATATATTTACAATCGTTCAAACATCTCATGTGAACCTGAAGCAATTCTCTTTGTTTGATATTATTTAGGCATTCAAGGGGTTCATGGTTGTCACTTAGCCAATGCAATGTTTCCAAGCCTTCTAAAATATGTTAAATTGGCATGATCTCGTAAACTTAGTGATTATTATGACAGTTGTTGATGTTCTACCTCACAAAGCCACAAATCATTTAGGCACCTGATTCGTTTCCTAGTCTCCTAAAGTGATTTTTTGGCCAGATTTTGTTATTAAGAACGTCTAAAGGATTCATAAAGCTGACATGTATCTCCAAGCTGCTATTCTTTTTGACCTTTTTTCCAGCTAGCAGCAGAATATTCAGAGTGTCCATCAGGGAAGAAGGGTGGAGATCTGGGATGGTTTCCACGTGGCAAGATGGCTGGCCCATTTCAAGATGTTGCCTTTAGCACACCGATGGGAGCTACTAGTGCCCCATTCAAATCAACGTAGGGTGTTGTAAATATTAGCTTTTTCCTCCGTAATCCCGCTAAGTGCTAACCTTTGCTTTAGCTCTCTCTCATGTTGCTCGGGGCGGCTAACCCTTTGTTATGCTTTTGATGGTGCAGACATGGATACCATGTTATCTTGTGCGAAGGGAGGAAGAATTGACGGCAAATGGCATTTGAATTTTGGGCTTTATCGGATCATTAGCCATGGAATCAAAGTAAATGTGTGTGTCTATGTCTGAGACCTGGCCTACGGGTGGCATGACTGTTAGACCATAATTGCCTCAATGATGCTTCATGCTTTCAGATATTGGCATAATAAGTTTCCCTTTTTTAATTGTAATGATATATGGCATTGAGCTTACTGTTGGCTTTGGTTTTCATTGTAGTCCTTGTTTCGTGGAAATCTCAAAGGTTTGTTATGGAATCTAAATCATTAAAATTTTTACTAGTTGTACTATTATTTTAGTAGAAATTATTAAAATTTTTGTATTTCTTAAATTATATTAATTAATTCTCTCACTTACAGGTTAATGTGATTTAGTCTCAAATTCATTTATTTAAAAGTTTTAGTTATCTATACTAGGCTTACATGGATTCATTTTATTGTCGGTGTGAGGCAGTGGATTTTATGGCTGCTTCATAATACATTGATTAAGCATAAAGCATTACTGCAAAGGTATTACTTCTGCTACGAGGTCGTGGTTGTAGTTTTTTTTGTTTAAATTTCTTTAGGGATCAATATTTCGATGAGTATTGATGATTTTAAAGTAATTATGAAGTGCTGATAAAAAATGTCATATAAAAAAAATGTTTTTTCATTAATTGAACATGCTTGTTTAAAATGACAATTTTTTACAAATTTAGGCAGAAAAATGATATTTGAAAGTGTCTTTGGAAATGCCATTTCAAATAATGTTTTATATTATATTATTTCAGCAAATTGTAAAAAATCCTGTGTAAAATAATATTGTTTGAAGACACTATTTCAAATAGTACTTTTTGGTAAGAATTTTAAAATGTAAAATTTTAATTTTAAATAGTGTTTTTCATCAATTTAATTTGTCAAATGGTATCAAATCGTCAGAATTTATCAAAATACTTCGCTCCCTAATAGAAGGGTAGACGTTAGAAAAAAAAAAAAAAAAAATCCAAGTGAAATAAGAAAGAAAAAGAAAATCCAAGTTATTGTCAAATTGTCTTTGTGAACAAATCTAATATTAGATGCAACCTGTTGCATTAATGATTTGTATGTAGTTATTTGAATGATATTACTGTATTTTGTATGTAGTTATTTTTAATGATACTATTATATTTTAAATACGTATAAGTCACTCCTTGAATAACAATATGACTACAGCAACAACAAATGATACACAAGCAGCGTCCTATTACGAATAATTTTATTTATTTATTTTGTTTTACTGTTAGATGAAAAATTAGAAAAAAAAAAAAGTTATCAGGCTGAAGTAAATTGGCTAGATGGTGTTAATGAATTTGGGAAGTGATAATGTAGTTTTATTAAAGCCTAAAATTGCAAATGATAACGTAATTTTAATCTAATCAACTGAAATGGCAAAATGAGATTGCGATATGAAACGCGAAATGAGATTTGAACTCTCAATTGTTAGTCCATCCATTAGATCACTGAAGCTCTCATCTCTTCTCTAAAGATCTCCTCGGAAGCTCGACTGTGGGGTGACTCCATCACCACTCTCCTCCATCGTCAGCTCAGCCTTCATTGCCTGCTTCCCTAACTCTAGAAGATATCCTCCCTTAGCTGTGTGCGTGCATATATTTTAATGGATGTGAGCAGTAATATAAATAAAATTTTAGGTAAACTCTATTATATTCCAAGACTCTTAAAGTTACAAGAAAATATGCATTTGAAATACCGTCTATAATCTCTTAGGAATCCCCCCTCCCCCTCCCAAAAAAAAAAAAACTCCCATTTTGTCTGGCTTTTTCCAAGTGAGAATGTATACCAACCTTTAGATTAAGAATTTCAAAATGATCCTTTTCTAGTTTTCCTTCTTTAGACCAATCCATAGCCACAATGAATTGTCCATTAGCTATAGAATTTGTATTATTTAGATGGTCTGAGAAAATAATGAATTGTTGTCAAATTCTATAATTTTCGATAGGATTTAAAATGATATAAAAATTCGAAAACTTAAGTTATAAAATAAAATTAAATCTAGTTAATAAAATTTTATTTTAGTTCTAAATATAAGAATTTGTGAGAATTCTAATCAAATGAAATCAAATTCTATCAAATTTACGATTCTAGATAGAGTATAAATTTATATTTGGTCCACAACCCTAACCTATTGAAAATTGACCAATACACTTTACACCAATCAATTTATTTTCCTTAAGAACTGCAAATATTCTTTACAATATTCCAAATAGACCAGATTATACCATGGAATTGCATAGACCAAATTTGTCTCTAAGGTTGAGTTTGGAAAGGAAAAAAGAAAAAAGAAAGCCAGGGGGCATTGGAAAGAGAAAAAAGAAACTAGATTTTTGGTAGTTACCTTTTTATCTTTTTGTTAGTTTAATATTTTTGTCCTTCAATATTTAAAAAAAAAAGTTTATAATGTAAGAAAGTAAATTTAGTTATTTAAAAAGAACTATCAGTTTTTTTTTTTTTTTTTTGGAACGCAACCTAAATCATTTCATTGATTAAATCATCCCGCATACTCATTAGTTGAGCAACAGAATTTGGAAGGCAAGTTACAAATGCCCACCAATTTAGTATCTTGCACTACATTTTCTAAGAATAATGGCACTGGATCAACGAGTGATTAACTGATTCAGTATCTACCACGTTAAGGGCAGAAAGCTTGATTATGAGAGAAAAACACCTTTTACGATAAGAAATCCCTAGAATTTAGTTTCTTGCAATGCAGTCATCATGTTAAGATCTCGAATTTTGACGGGAGAAAACCTTTTCAGATCCGTGACTGAATAATAAGAACAATTCGTTTTGCCTCATTCATTCTGTGTTACATAGGAATTAGAAATCATGTCGTATATATAATTAACCTGGTTGCTCATTTGGCTCTTCTGTTGTGCTACTGCTGCTATTATATGTTTTTTTTTATTAGTTCATACTTTTTAGTTTGTTGTGGCTTTTGCAATTGTGTATGGATGGAAGAGCTATAGTTGCTACTGTGAATTTCATTTGCTTGTAATTAACCAAACTTAAACCTGATTTGGAAGATATACGCGTACATAGACATGTCTTTTCTCAAACATTCAAGAAGTGCTATATAAATTATGTTTGGTACGTAAGAATAGAATAAAATCTATTTTCACTTTAACATATTCTCATGTTTGGTATCAAAAATTTAATTTGAAATATTATTCCATGGGAATAGCGATTCTCATATGAAGTAGGAAAAGACATTTCACAATTTAAGTGATGGAATAACTATTCCATTGCAATCAAAATTTAATCCAAAAATTGAAAAAATAAAAATAAAAAAAACAACTATTTTGTCATAAAATATTTCTCTCAATTACTTCATTGAATTGTAAAATGACCATTTTACCTATTGATTTTATTTTTTAACTAGATTCAAGGTCGAGCTACAAAATGACTATTTTACCCTTAGGTCCTTTTTTTTTTTTCAAATTTGTATTTTGGACTTCTGAAAGACTAATAAAAATATTCATTCATATTACTTCATAACTACGCGAATTTTGATCCAATTCTCACTCGAGTTGTAAAATTACCATTTTACCTCTAGGTTCGTTTTTTGCCCGAATTTGTATTTTAGGCTTGCCAAAGTGTTAAAAAAATATTTGTCGATATATTTCTTAATAAATAATAAAATTTCATCTCAATCCGAATTCAAATTATAAAATGACGATTTTCATTTTTTGGTCCAAATTCGCATCATGAATGGTCCAAAAGGCTTCAAAAAAAAAATATGCTGGATATATTTCTTAATAGTTATACAAATTTTAATCCGATCTAAATTTAAACTATAAGATAACTGTTTTGTCCCTGGGCTTGTTCTATGGCCAAATTTGTACTTTAGGCATCTTAAAAAACTTAAAAAATATTTATTAACATGCATCTTAATAGTTAAGAAAATTTTGGCCCAATTCAAACTTGAATTATAAAATGATCATTTTACCCCTAGATTCTTTTTTTACTCAAATTCAGGATCCAAAAATAAAATTTATTTTTATAGTTTTTAAAAAATTAATATTAGTAATTTTTATTATATTACACATTATTTCATTATATTTAAAATATGTAATCATATTATGAAATTTTGAATGCTTATTCCATTCTTATTATTTTCATGGTGACAACCAAACAAATGAATGAAATAAGCATTCAATTCCATTTCTATTTACATTTCATTCCCATCTCTTATTTTATTCCATTCCCTTTCATTCCCACATACCAAACATAACCTTAGTGATTTGAATTTTCCGAAAGATATTGGCGAGTTCCACTTTTAGAATGTTTTTTCTCAAGACATGTGATAGAAGAGATTAAAAAAATCTTTGTGCCTGGGACTCCTACTCAAGGGGAATGCATTTGGTGGGGTTGGAGAGAAACAAAGATGGGAGATTTTCTGTCAAGTCTGCCTACTTCTGCAGTTTAGAGGGATCTCTGAAGTGTTTTAAAGATGATGATGGCATATTAATAGAGAATGAGAACGTTATGAATGGGAAAATATGGAATCATTTTTGGAAATTGAAGTACCTAGTAAATGGAAATAGTCATTCATAATATTCTTCATGTGAGGGATAATTTAATTTAAAGTGGTACAATATTGATAATAAATGTGTTTTATGTGAAAGCAAGGAAAGTATTATCACTTATTTTGGAGGCGTGATGTTATATAATGGCGTGGTTTAGATCCCTCTTAGGAGTAAGAACAACCGGTTTTGGCAATAGTACTGGGAATTGGGTTTGTGAAGCTTTGAGAAGTAGGAAGGAGGAAAGGATTATACACTACAAGGGATAAGGGTTTTCTCGGCCGCCTAAGGCGGTCGATAAAAGCTTCCTAGGCGGTCGAATATGTTTTTGTCGACCGCTTGACGACCGTTTCACGACGGTCGCATTTGCATGGGTCGAGAAAAACTTTACACAACCACCTTGAGGCGGTCGTCTATACTTGTCGACGGCTTGGACTACTTTTCTCGACGGCCTCCTAGCGGTCGAAATATGTTCTTTGTCGACTGCTTTTTGGCGGTCGACAAAGGCCTGTAGGCAGTCGACAAAGATATTGCCTTTTGTCGACTGCTTCTTGGCGGTTGACAAAAGCTGTGCTCTTTAATAAAAATATGTTCATTACATCTTAAACTACAAAACAACCTGTACATTTAAATAACCAAACATGTACATCCATTAAGCTTGTATATAAACTATGAAAAAATAAAAAATATCCAACAAAATAAGAAATATTCATAAAATATATAACAAAATACACATGATGTTATCCATAATTTTACAAATTTTTTGAAAGTAAAACAAAGTCTTCTTGCCATATGTCAACCTTCAAACAATTAGAGAACCCATCAAATATGCAATAAACAAAACAAATTCATCAACAAATGACTATAGTGAATGAAATTAGAATTAAAATCTTAAACAAACATAAAATGTAAATATTTAAATTTCATCAAATTTATAGTGTAAACTTCCCGGGGCCATTCATGGCCATCCGTGATCTGGATTCAAGCCCTGTTTAACCTTGTAGTTTTTAAATGGTGTTCACACACTACACGTGAAGTTTAGTTCACACCAGACCCCATTTGCTCGGTATGCGCAGCGAAATCTACCCTGTACGTGTGTTATAAGGCATATGTGTTAACTAAAAACTACCCGGAACATTTTATGGTAAGCCATAACTCGGATTCAAGCCTCGTTTAATCCTGTAGTTTCTAAATGTTTTTGACTTACTACACGTGAATTTTGGTTAAGAACAGACCCCGTTTGCTCGGTATGTGCAGTGAAATCCTGAGTACGCATGTTATAAGGCATATGTGTTAACTGAAAACTATCCGGAGCCTTTTATGGTGATCCGTAACTCGGATTATAGCCCCGTTTAGTCCTACCTTCTAAATGTTATTGATTTACTACACGTGAGGTTTGGTTAAGAACAGACCCCGTTTGCTCATTTTGAGCAGTAGAATCCTCAACACCCATGGAAAAGGTCTCTACACGCTATGTGTGCACTCAAAATTACCCGGAGCATTTTCCTGAAATCCGTAACTCTGATTCAAGTTCTATTCAATCTGGTAGTTTCTAACTGGTGTTGACTCACTACGCGTGAAGTTTGGTTCACAACAGACCCCGTTTAGGAGTTTTGAGCTGTGAAATCCTAAGTATGTGGGTCCAAATAAGCTGTGTGTTAACTGAAAACTTCCCGGAGCATTTTTTGGTAATCCGTAACTCGGATTCAAGCCCTGTTTAATCCTACAATTTTTAAATGTTGTTCAATTACTACACATGAATTTTGGTTAAGAACAGACCCCGTTTGCTCGGTATGTGCAGTGAAATCCTAAGTACGTGTGTTATAAGGCACATGCGTTAACTGAAAACTTCCCGGAGCCTTTTATGGTGATCCGTAACTCGGATTGTAGCCCCGTTTAGTCCTGCAGCTTCTAAATTTTTTTCACTTACTACACATGAAGTTTGGTTAAGAATAGACCCCATTTGCTCGGTATGTACAGTGAAATCCTAAGTAGGCGTGTTATAAGGCATATATATTAACTAAAAACTACCCGGAGCCTTTTATGGTGATCCGTAACTCGGATTGTAGCCCCGTTTAGTCCTACAACTTCTAAATGTTATTAACTTACTACAGGTGAAGTTTGGTTAAGAACAGATCCCGTTTGCTCATTTTGAGCAGTAGAATCCTCAACACCCATGGAAAAGGTCCTTACACGCTATGTGTGCACTCAAAATTACCTGGAGTTTTTTCTTGAAATCCGTAACTCTGATTCAAGCTCTATTTAATCCAGTAGTTTCTAACTAGTGTTGACTCACTATGCGTGAAGTTTGGTTCACAATAGACCCCGTTTGGCAGCTCTGAGCTGTGAAATCCTAAGTATGTGGGTCCAAATAAGCTGTGTGTTAACTGAAAAATTCCCGGAGCATTTTATGGTAATCCGTAACTTGGATTCAAGCCCTGTTAAATCCTGTAGTTTCTAAATGTTGTTCACTTATTACACGTGAAGTTTGGTTAAGAACAGACCCCGTTTGCTCGGTATGTGCAGTGAAATCCTAAGTACGTGTGTTATAAGGCATATGCGTTAACTGAAAACTTTCCGGAGCCTTTTATGGTGATCCGTAACTTGGATTGTAGCCCTGTTTAGTCCTGCAGCTTCTAAATGTGGTTCACTTACTACACATGAATTTGGTTAAGAACAGACCCCATTTGCTCAGTATGTACAGTGAAATCCTAAGTACGCGTGTTATAAGACAAATGTGTTAACTAAAAACTACCTGGAGCCTTTTATGGTGATCCGTAACTCGGATTGTAGCCCCGTTTAGTCCTGCAGTTTCTAAATGTTATTGACTTACTACAGGTGAAGTTTGGTTAAGAACAAACCTTGTTTGCTCATTTTGAGCAGTAGAATCCTCAATACCCATGGAAAAGGTCCCTATACGCTATGTGTGCACTCAAAATTACCCGGAGTGTTTTCTTGAAATTCGTAACTCTGATTCAAGGTTTGTTTAATCCAGTAATTTCTAACTGGTGTTGACTCACTATGCATGAAGTTCGGTTCACAACAAACCCCGTTTGGGAATTTTGAGCTTTGAAATCCTAAGTATGTGGGTCCAAATAAGCTGTGTGTTAACTGAAAACTTCCCGGAGCATTTTATGGTAATCCCTAACTTGGATTCAAGCCCCGTTAAATCCTACAGTTTCTAAATACTGTTCATTTACTACACGTGAAGTTTGGTTAAGAACAGACCCCGTTTGCTCGGTATGTGCAGTGAAATCCTAAGTACGTGTGTTATAAGGCATATGCGTTAACTGAAAACTTTCCGGAGCCTTTTATGGTGATCCGTAACTCAGATTATAGCCTCGTTTAGTCCTGTAGCTTCTAAATGTTGTTCACTTATTACACGTGAAGTTTGGTTAAGAACAGACCCCATTTGCTCGGTATGTGCAGTGAAATCCTAAGTACGCGTGTTATAAGGCATATGTGTTAATTGAAAACTACCCGAAGCCTTTTATGGTGATCCGTAACTCAGATTGTAGCCCCGTTTAGTCCTGTAGCTTCTAAATGTTGTTCACTTACTACATGTGAAGTTTGGTTAAGAACAGATCCCATTTGCTCCGTGTGTGTAGTGAAATCCTAAGTACACGTGTTATAAGGTATATGTTTTAACTGAAAACTACCCGGAGTCTTTTATGGTGATCCGTAACTTGGATTGTAGCTCCGTTTAGTCTTGCAACTTCTAAATGTTATTCACTTACTACACATGAAGTTCGGTTAAGAACAGACCCCGTTTGCTCATTTTGAGTAGTAGAATCCTAAGCTTTGGTAGACAATAGACCCTTGTTATGATGTTATACGCTATAAGTTTCAACTACAGATCATAAATTATATGCAGTAATTAAGGTTGAACAGTTCATAAATGTCGTTATACCTCTTACTGATCATGTTTATGTCACAGAGGCAGGTCTGGTATCATCGTCTCCATCCTACAATGCAAGGTTGACTTTTTGAATAATCCATAATGGCATGAAGAATACAATAATGACTATCCAACAATTAACCCACGTAACACATATTATCGTACCTGTCTAGGGTGTCGAGTATCACGAATCTCCCCCCACAACTGATCCCGCAGATGAGCAAAGCGCTCCTCCATATTAGCACGTACCTCATCAATCACCTCTGCTCGAACCTCAGCACGCAGCTCTGTCTGGACCTCGGCACGAAGAGCAGCACGTATCTCTGCCTGGATCCCATCCTGCAGCTCAACCCAGAGCTCGTCCTGAATCTCGACACGCAAATGCTCACGGATGTCTGCTCGAAATGTGTCCAATCGCTTAGCTAGTAGCCGCTCAATCTCTGACTCGGTTCGTCTATGCGAACCCCCACTAGATGCTTCTGCGGCCACCTTCCGGATCACTAACCGGGGTATACCTGAGCCTATGCCGTGCGTGTAGCCATGACCATCCCGACCGACCACCTCAGTATACACCCTGTCCCGAACCTCGGAGATGTCACGATCTGCCTCTGGTAGCTCCGCTAGATGCATCTGCTCGATGATGGCCCGGACTTCGGGATGTGCGGGGTTACGTATCCTCTGAAATACTGTAAGTCGATCGGTGGGAATCCCCTGCGCTCCCATCTGCATAAGATGTTAAATATTCCATTAACTAACAATTCAACTCTTATGTAACTTATTAATTCGGGATAGACAAATATAAGTTACAATTAACGCATACACAATTGTATACCTCATGTAATATATCCTGGATGTGCCTACCCCCACTCGTGTGAGCGGCACTGAGGTTGCCCCAATTAGCTGAGTTCCTTGCCGCTTCAGCCTACATCAAATGTAACAGAAATAAATTAAAAGTACTTTTATTATCGTAACAAACACAAAGAGATTAAATTGTTAACATTTATTAAATTAAACCTGGGATGAGTCGCTTGACCAGTACGCTACGAGGTCCGGCCATTGCTCTGGCACCACGCCAGGAGGGCATCGCTGGAGGATGTCCGGGGAACCTGGGAAAGGTGTGAAATATTTTCTTTTCACGATGCACTTATGGTCTTTCCAAATCTTTCGGCATTTGGCCATACAAACAGGCCGAAACTCAGGCGGACAGTCAATCACATTATCCTAATCTCATATTAAATGTTATATATTAGTAACAATACTACATAAGTATAATTGAAGTGGACATACATTAACATTTCTCACCATAACCTCCTGCCATATACGGTCTGATGTCTCAATAGGAACAGCCACCCAATCCATCGTGGACAAGGGCACGAGGCGACCATCGCGAACCATCGTGCCCAATTGCCTAATAAGTCACACACCCAACTTCCCTACAGGGTGATGGTAGCAACTGAACTCAACCTGAAGATGTTGGCCGCTACCCCAACCCTGTAGGGGAGTAGTGGGTCCCCTCCTAGCACGAGAGGGTACTGTGGCAGTCAATGACCCTGGTAATTCTCAACTACACCTTTTATATGTGAAATAATTGTATAACAAACCAAGATAAATTCCTATAAATATGGAAAACACATACCTGATGAAGCCGAAGTACCAGGGCACTGCAAGGGTGACTAAGCTGCATACGAGGTAAACATGGATGTTGTATGAGGAAGTCGTGCCCCTCGAGACGATGATGCATCCGGACACCCTCGTCTGGGGATGTGTATATGGCCACGGGTGGAACTGGATGGCTCGATAGGGGACCTGGGAAAAGTACTGTCGATGGTGGGTGATCGGAGAAGTGAGCAAGATGAATACAATGGAGACATGAAGGGTGGCCCCGAAGGGCCAGGGAGTGTCGTGGGGTCTGCGGATGAGAGAAGGTAGGATCAATAGTGGGCTGAGTGGTATCGGGGGCCTACGTGGGATCAGAATCGAACTGCGGATGAGCCTCCTCAAGAGGTTGAGTGACATCAGTATCTCCGTCGTGAACCACACCATCTACATCATCCATCGCGATATGTGCCCGGCCACCATGGACTGTCTCACTTATGGTAAGCGGACGACCTCGCTTTCTACCTCGAGCCATCTACCAAATCTATAAAGTTATAACATTCCAATATTAGTCAATCACATTAATTAAGGATCTTTATCCTATATATGAATCACATTTATAATACGAACACCGTTGTACTAGAATAAATAAATATGAACAGACCCGGCAATTTCATGGACCTAAAATCTCGACTGTATCTCCTTCAACTGTCTCTCGAACCCAAGTTGCATCCTGTTCATGAATCGGGACGACATTGTCCCGTAGGTCTTGTTATGCGTACCCGTCCACCGCCGGATCGTTGCAGTCAACTTCGAAGACCCCCTACGGGACATCTTGACTGCAACGTGCCAGTTCTAATCGATAGGATCCCCCATATAGTAAACTTGTTCAACTTGGGCTGCTAAAATGAATGGTTCATTGCTGATCCGATCCTCTTTGTACATCAGGTTGTTAAAGTTGACCAACGTGAATTTATAATCATCATTTTTCACTCCCTGCCTTGGATCTACCCATTCACACTTAAATAACACAGCTTTATATTCGTTGGTGCATCTAAGTTCAATGACATCTACAAGCACCCCATAGTAGAACACAAAACCAACCCAAGGATTACTGTCTTTCCGGCTCGAAAAACTTAGGGTACTAGCGTTGAGCGCTACCCCACAGTTTTGTGTTGTCCGTCTATCGTCTAACTCCTTTGTTCGGAACCAAAACCCATTAATGTCACAAGCTTTGTAACAACGTGCCGCTGTAAACGGATCGTTTGATAGAACATTGATTTCCGTAGGGAAAGTTGCACCAGACATTCGCATGTTCTGTACCTGAGTACAAGTATAGTTACAGTGAGAATATAAATAACTACGCCAAGCGTATATACCTAACATTAATAGATAGACGGTGTGGCCCTTACATGCTCTTTAAACCAGATGTGAAATAAGTTGAAATGTTTAGTATATACAACATGATCGGCCGCGCAAGGTGATTGTTGTCTTACTTCAGCTAAGTGCTTCCTAAGAAGACAATAATGTGATCAACTGTAAAATAAAGGTTTAATACTGGTGAATGTGAGAAAATAAAGTTGAGCTATGTTTAGTTTGAAAATCTTACTGGATGAATGGTCGCACCGATGCCGTATTACACAAGACATATGGATGAGCTTGAACCCACGAATTATTGGTGAGATTAACGAATGTTCCCTCCCCTAAAGGGCCGTCGTGAATTCACTGCGGACGAGTCAGTTTCGTTTCAACATAGCCCATATACATGGCACAGAAATTGGTACATTCTTCCATTAAATACCCTCTAGCCATTGAAGCCTCTGGATGAGCCTTGTTGCGAACATACTTTTTTAAGGTCTTCAAATACCTTTCAATTGGGTACATCCATCGAAATTGAACTGGACTGCACAACATAGCTTCATCGGCTAAATGTACTGTGAGGTGCACCATTACATCAAAAAAGCAGGAGGAAATATTGTCTCAAGATGACAAAGTGTCAGCGCAATTCGATCCTTGAGATTTTCTATCTCGGTTGGCCGATAGACTTTCGAACACAATATCCTAAAAAAGTTACTGACCTCAATCAACGGTTCAACAACCTTCTTCGGCAAGTAGCGACGAATGGCAATAGGGATCAATTGTTGCATAAGAATATGACCGTCATGGCTTTTTAGACCAGAAAGAGTCCTCTCAGGTATGTTTACCCGTCTTGAAATATTGGAACAATAACCATAAGGCACTCTAACACTTTCGAAGACACTCAGGAACAACTTCTTCTCATCACGGTTCATTGTGAATTGTGCTGGGGGTAGATATGCCCTATTTACTCCTCTTAACTACAAATGTAATGGTTGCCGCAATCCCATATCCTCCAAATCACGCCTAGAATTGGGAGTATCTTTCGATTTGAGTTTGTCACCCAATATCATCCATAATAGATTGTCACACACATTCTTCTCAATGTGCATGACGTCTAAGTTATGCATTACCAAGTTATCCTTCCAATAGGGTAGCTCGAAAAATATGCTTTTTTTCTTCCAACTATGGGTACGAGGCTCAGTCAATTTGGGCAAACGCTTTCTCAAGTCAGTTAGCTTGTAGGTAGTTAGTATACCCTTCGTCTTAAGCTGGTGTAACATTTCATGACCAGATAATCTATTCAGGGCCGCACCAAACTCACTGTTCCATCAAAGGCAGTTCTGTTTCTCCTGAACCTATGTGTGATAGGCAGGAATCGTCTGTGACCCATGGAACCAAACTTCTTGCCATGACGTAACCATCGAGACTGCGTTCTTTTATTGCATGGAGGACAAGCAAACTTCCCTTTCGTACTGTAGCCAGATAAGTTGGCATATGCTGGGAAATCATTAATCGTCCACAACAAGCTTGCACGAAGGTTGAACATTTCATTGGACGCAGCATCATAAGTCATCACACCTATAGTCCACAATTCCTGTAACTCTTCTATCAACGGTTGCAGATACACATCGATCTTATCTCCTGGCCCTTTCGGCCCATCAATAAGGGTAGACAGAATTAGGTACGATTGCTTCATGCACAGCCACGGAGAAAGGTTATAAGGAACAAGGACAACCGGCCACGTACTGTGTGCTATATTCATCACTCCAAAAGGATTTACCCCATCCGCAGCGAAATCGAGCCGAACGTTCCGCCTATCTGATGCAAATTCCAAATGCTGTTGATCGAAAACTTTCCATGCTGGGGCGTCAGACGGATGTGTCATTTTTTCGTTATCACAACTATTCTCTAAATGCCATCTCATTAATATCGCTGTCTTTGATGATATGAACAACTTTTTCAATCTTGGCTTCAGAGGGAAGTATCGGACTTGCTTCGCAGCGATTGGTTTTCCACCCTTTCTGCGGCGGCCGTTGGTATTCGGGGTTGCAAAGCCTTGCTTCCATCTAGAACTTTCGCAAATAAGGCATTTGTCGAGGCTTGCATGCTCATTCCGAAACAACATGCAACTATTTGGGCATGCATCCCATGTCTCATACGTGAACCCCAGATCTTCTGTCAACTTACAGGCCTGATAGTAGGACTGACAAACATTTGAACCTTCCGGCAGGACCTTTCTCAATAACTCTAGTAACATATCGAACGAGCTATTGGTCCACTGTTCAATATTTTGACGTGTAATAGCTCGACAATGAAAGACAGTTGACTATAATTCTGGCATCCAGGATACAACTCGGTGTTGGCATCATCTAAAATTTTAAAAAA
>QLOD02000033.1:20487495-20505043 GCA_003260245.2 Sideroxylon spinosum | reverse complement strand
TGGGCTATAGATGAAGATGGTACATTATTTTGTGAAATGTCTCCTAAGCAACTAGTACAAGTTGAATCCTAAAAAGTGGATAAAGTGAAAATGTTACTAAAGAGTGATATTATCAAAAAAAAAAAAGACTTAATTTTAAAAAATTTCATATCGCTTAATCTTTGAAGCTTCTTGTAATGTTCATATTTGCAGTGATTTGGTTGCTATAATAATCTTTTTGAAGCACTGATACTAAACCAAATACTAAATATTTTATTCTTTGAAGCATCTAAGGTTTTATAGTTCTCGTAATTTTTTGGATCTTGAGATGACAAATTATTTGATTCTTTGACAATTAGAATCTTGCGTAGACACTGTACTCTTCCCTTTTTCTCAGTTACTTTGACTTTAAAATATATATCACTATTTCAAAATGAGCATTCTTATGAATATTCTAAGTTTTGTAAAATCTCATACTCATTTATGCAATTTTTCAGCTCTTCTTGAAAACATATAAAAACATTTATTATTTTAAAATATGTAATCCAACTAGTTAAACGTAAAACATATGTTAATTAGAACCCTAATGTTTTTTTTTTAATGCACTTAAAACATAAACTATCATTTCCAAAATAAATAGTAACGTAGTAGCATTTCACTAATTTATTCCATTATAAAAAAGAAATGGGAATCCAATTGCCATCAAAACTAATTAACAAATTGAATTGTAAATGAAAAAATTACGATATAAGAAATATTTATAATCAATCGAGTCGTCTGCTCATTCACAATACTCCTATCTTTGATGTTCAAGTCTCAAAATAAATTTGGGCATGAGAGGGCATCACCCTTTGCTCTTAATTCTGTATCATTACAAAGATATAGTTTAAATTAACTCATATTAAAATAATATCTAATTTTTATTGTCTACAAAAAAAATAAAATTGCATAAAACTCAAGTTCTCTTGAATACATCTAGGAAAAGCCTTTTGTGTCGATATAATAAAAAATCAATCTCAAACAATTTGTTTTAATTAATAGCATAACATACACAAGTTCTTCTTAATTTGGATTCTTGTGTTCACCGTTTAATTTATAAACTTTATGAAATAAGTTTCTACCGAGCCTAAGTTTCATGTTGCCCATTACATGCTAGTGTTTAACGAGGTAAATAAAAATGCAATTCATACGTGTAACATGAATAAGAATTTACCAGGTTCAAGACTTTAGTCATGCTAAACAAATCATACTGTATATGAATTTATCATTTTAGGAAGGCCCCAAACAAATATAACTTATAAAAGAGAATTAGAAATGATTCACAATTTTTGATCGAAATACGATTTTCTTTTGAAAAGGATTTTATATAAAACAATGGTTTCTCAATTCCATTTTATGGAAAGTTTAACTAATCATTAATATAAAATCATTTAAACTCCATTATCGTAATTAAGATTTAATTTCTTGAAAAATTCTAATCAAAACAATGAGTTTATAAAATCATAGCTAACTGCATGGTTTCATATATAATTGTATAAAAATATAGGATGGAGTCGACCCTGCCCAAAAAGGGGTCGATCGCTTTTTGGCAGAAAACATTTCCAATACACAAAATATGAAAGGGTTCAACACTAACACTTAAAGGTGTTGACCCATTCTGGTAGTGTACAATCCAATTCAGCCGAACATGAAAAAGGGTTAACCCAGACACAAAAGGGGTCGACCTTTTCTGGCATAAAGCTTTCTAATGCAACCTAACATGAAAAAGGTCAACCCTGACACTAAAATGGGTCAACTCTTTTAGACAGTTTACTTTCCAGCACAACAGAGCAAGGAAGGCGACGCTGACACTAAAAGAGGTTGACCCTTTTCAGCCGAATGCTTTCAAATGTAACGAAACAAGTTTTAAAACCCTAAACTTACTAATTATGCTTAAAACACAGATCTTTTTTTGTAGATTCATATCTAAAATATGTATTTACATCGTACTATCCTCTTACAACCATTCTCAAATATCTATCATGAATTTTCATTATATCATACTCTAATCATAGATATAACTTAAACAAACCCAAATACATATGAATACATCTACAACCTTAAGAAAAAAATATCTTATAAGCATAAAAACCCCACCTACCTCACTTTCACACGTACATGATTAGTGTGTAAAGCATATCTACCAACTAAGGTTGGTTGTTTCTCTTTATGAAAAACTCCGGTAAAAATGCTTCGAGTAATACACAGCTTTGAAATGGATGCACTCTGAGAAAAGACGTAGGAAGAACCCTTCTTCTCTTTCCTCTTTACAAACTAGCAAAATCTCGTGGTGGCTATATATATAACTCTCTCTCAATGTTTTAGACTTATTTTGCTGGGGAAAAAGATTCTTGGAGACTAAATTGGGAGAGATTTATACAAGAACTCATTAGAGGCTTCCTCTGGAAGCCTCCTCCATCAATACACCCGTAGACTCCCATATGCCTTCAATATCCACCAACCACCATTTAGCCTCCCATACGCTAGTACTTCATCCCTTACCATACACCTCAGTAATTGGAGCAAGCCTCTCTCTTTGACTAATAAAACACACCAACTAAATATCTATTTACACATAAACATATTACAAATTATATAAATATAATCTATCATTACACATGCTACAAATTAAATTAAACATGTCACAATAAGTAAATAGAACATAATTCAAAATAAAAAGCAACAAAATATGAATTTGAGTTAAGTAATAAAATAAATTTAAAATATATATATTTCTGAAATTCCGGGTCTTTACATCCTACCCTTCTTACCAAAATTTTGTCCTCCAAAATTAAACAACAGAAAACACAACAAGATCAAGTAAACAACTCGGGGTAACTTTGCGTCACATCTTACTCACACTCCCAAGTTGACTTCTTTGCCCCATGATACTTCCAAAGTACTCAAACTATGGGTATCGTCTTCCGTTAAAGAACATGCTCACAAGAATCCACAATCCTCATAGGTTTTATCTCATAGGAGACAGTAGAATTAACCTTAAGCTCCTTGCCATCCAAAAAATAAGGCAGATTAAGATTTTACCTCCTTATCATGGATACATGGAACACCACATGCACCTTAGATAACCGCGGTGGCAAGGCCAACTAGTACGCCACCTCGCTAACTCGTGCCAACACCTCAAATGGCCAATGAACCTCAATGAAAACTTACTCTTATAGTCAAACTGAAACTATCCCTTACGTGGTGAGACTTTTAGGAACACATGGTCTCCCACCTCGAACTCTAATGATCTATGTCTCCGGTCTGCATAGCTTTTCTAGCAACGATGGGCCATTTTAAGCCATTGCCTGATGATCCTAATCTTTTATGTCATTTCCCAGACCATTTCAAGTCCCAATAAGGTTCTCTCTAACCTCTACCCAGTAGATAAAAGATCTACATAGCCTACTATACAATGCCTCATAAGACACCATCTCAATTCTAGACAGATAACTATTGTTATATGTAAACTCCACCAATAGAAGGTGTGTTTCCCAGCTACCCTGAAAATCCAGCACACATGCCCGAAGCATGTCCTTTAAAATATAAATGGTATGTTTAGATTGCCCATCTGTTTAGGAATGATAGGCATAACTGAACATCAACTCTGTACCCATAACTTACTGGAGACTATGCTAGAATCGAGATGCAAAACAAGGATCTCTATTTGATATAATTAAAATTGAAGTTCAATGCAAACTAGTAATATCTCGAATATACAATCACACCAAACTATCTATGGAGTTAGTCAAACAAATCGACAAGAAGTGTGTCGACTTTGTTAACCTATCCATCACCACCCAAATGGTGTTATGCTTCTTGGGAGACCTACGTAAATTGATAACGAAGTCCATTGTGATGTTCTTCTATTTCTATTCTAAACCAACATTGGCTAAAGCAATCTTGCTGTCTTCTGATGCTCTACTTTCACATGCTGACAAGTGAAACACCTCCTCACAAACTTAGCTACATCTCTCTTCATCTCAGCCTAAAAGAATTGGCAACAGAGATCTTGATACATCTTTGTCCCTCCAGGGTGTATCGCAAACTTGGAGTGATGAAACTCCCTCAAGACTATATCCCAAATTAAAACTGGAATAAACACTCTTCCTTGAAATCTCAATCCTCTATTTGATCCTATTGTCTAACTATGTATGCCCTCATCACTGCTCATTCGTACTCGATACTCATCAGCTTCAGCATCATTAACATGGGCCTCCATAACTCTACTTAGTAAGGTAAGCTGAACCACTGTAGTATATAACATTACCCAGTCCTCGGCCACCTGATAATTAAGCCTAAACTCACCTAAATTATCCATCATCCTCCATTCCCCCACTACCACACTAGCTAAAGTAGCATGGATCTTCCAACTTAAGGCATCAACAACCATGTTAGCCTTACATGGATGGTAGTGTAAAGTTCTTTATACCCTCGACCCATCTCTTTTGCCTTAAATTTAGGTCCTCTTGAATGAAAATGTACTTTAATCTCTTGTGGTCGGAGAAGACTTTAAATTTCTCCCCATAGAGATAATGCTTCTAACTCTTGAGTGTAAAAATAAGCACTGCTAATTCAAGATCATGTATTGGGTAGTTCCACTCATGAGGGTTCAGCTACCTAGACCTATAAGCCACTTCCTTCCCCTCTTATATTAAAACACAGCCCAACCCTTCCTTGAACACCTCACTATAAACTGCATAGTCCAATCCCTTTTCTCGAATCACAAGCACTGGAGTAGTTGTCAATCTATTCTTTAACTCCTGGAATGGATGCTTACAAGCCTCAGTAGTACTTGCCAACCCCAGGATGCTACAAATTTTGAACATAGTTTGTGGCCTCGGCCAATCCATAACTACTTCAATCTTCGAAGATTCCACTGTGACACCCTTGGTTAAAACAACATGCCTAAGAAATTTCTCATCTCAGAGCCAAAATTAACACTTATTGTACTTGGCATATAGTTGGTAGTCCTTCAAAGTTTATAGCACAATTCGTAAATGCTCTCATGCTCGTCCTTTGATTGTTAGAAAACCAACACGTCATCGATGAATACAACCATAAACTAATCCATATACTTATTGAAAATCTGATTCATCAAGTCTATGAACACTACCGGTGCATTTATCAATCTGAATGGCATAACTAGAAACTTGCAATGGTCGTACTAAAACCTAAATGCTATCTTAGGGACATCCTTGACTTGCACCCTTAATTGGTGATAACCTGATCTGTCGATCTTTGAAAAGTGAATTGACCTTTTTAATTGATCAAATAGGGCATCAATCCTCAGCAAAAGATACCAACTCTTGATGATGACTCTATTCAGTCTCTTATAATCAATGCATGTTTTGAGATTGCTATCTTTCTTGGCTACAAGTAGTGTGGACACACCTCATTGAGATGTCCTAGGTCGGATAAACCCCTTTAAGGTCAAATCTTCAATCTGTGCCTTCAACTCGATTAGTTCTGTAGGTGCCAACTGATAAGGTGTAATAGATATCGGCTTGGTCCCAAGAGCTAAGTCAGTTATAAACTCTATTTCTCTTTTTGGTGGCAAGCTAAACAAGTCATTCAGAAAGACCTCTGAAAACTCACAGAATACCAGTGGCATCTCAGCCACAAACTGTTTCCCATCTTTCACTGCCAGGAAGGTAGACAAACTATAAACATTTCCCGTCCAGGGAATGCAAAGTCCAAGGATTGTAGTGGCCCCCAGTAAACTTTATCACATTCTCATCACGAGTGTGTAAAGTCATACAGCCCTTAGAAGAATCGATGAATGCTTGCTAGGCAATTAGCAAATTTATCTCAAGTATCACATCAAAGCTGTCTATCTTCAGTACAATGAAATCATGTGAGGATTAGTAATCATCTACAGACTCTTATTATTATTGTTAACACACAATCCCGAAAAGCTCTGTTCAACTAGGAGAATCCCTTATCAGGGTTTTAATATGCAAGCGTGGTGACAAATACTCAACAAATAAACCAAGAGTAACCACACAATTCTCATATATGAAAGGGTGTGAAGTTCATGTATCTACTAAAGCAGTAACATGAAAGGGGAAAATTATAATTGTACGTCTAGCCATAATGGGTTTAGCAGGTCCATCATTTAGTGTTATAGCAAATACCCTTCCTTGAGTGGGAGCTATTGGTGGCCTTCTATTTCTCTACCTCTGTTGCGGACCACCCTGAGCTGTTATTTGAAAACTGATTTTGAAAGGATTGAGATGTTATCAGCTTATTATGCTTGAGAAACCACACCAGCTGCTGAACTCTTGTTACACTTTCTAGAGATATGGCCAGGCTAGCCACAAGAGAAACATGTTAGCAGTCCCGAACTCCACCCAAATTGTAGCTCGAGCTGCTGTTTAGTTATGGCTAGTGCTTTTCTCAATGGCCATTGGTACTTCTTATGCCCTGGCTGGTAACATATGTGGCATATAATCGGTCCCTGAGACTATGCCATACAAGCTGACTGAGTAGGGACCACGCTCCCCTGTTGGAATAGCTATGGCTAAGACTCACTACCTCCCTCCCTTTTCTTATGTTTACTGTCTGACTGTGGAGCATTAGTCTTGCTCTTCTTGTTCTCATTCAAGGCCTGAACATCATTTAGATCTTTCTTAACACTCATCACCTGGCCGATCAATATCTTATAATCATCTTGTCCCAACTGAACAATCCTGCTCCTAATTGGCACTCGTAGACCTCTCTCAAACCGTCTATATTTGTATCTCTCAATAGATATCAATTTTGGAGCATAAGTACAGAGATACGCGAATTAGCATTCATATTCTAATACTAACATTACTTCTTGAGTCAAGGCCATAAACTCATCCCTCTTTACATCCTTGAGAGCGATGGGAAGAAAATACTCATGGAATAACTCTTGGAATCTCTTCTAGGTCAAAGCTATAATATTTTGAGAGCTCTCCACCATATTCCACTATAAGGATATATCATCTATGATCTGAATTTCTGTGATTTGACAAGCCTTGAGGATTTTCTCACATTGACTGAGAAAGGCCTCAACAACATCGGAGTCTGGCACTCCATCATAACTAAGAGGCTTCATTATCCTGAAGTGCTCAAAGGAACCCACTGGCTAACTAGAAGCTAATGGAGGTCCTATCCATGCTTTACCTTTTGCTAATATTGCCATTGCTACCGCCAGTGATGCATGAATGTGGGAGGATCAAATGCCCCTAGTGTCTAAATCGAAGGCTATCTAGATTATACTTCTTTTAACTATGGCACTAGATCCACCCTTACAGAGCCTCAAATCCTACATCTACATTAGACCCATGCTTGTAGGTCAATTTCGGATGAACATTCCCATAGGGGCCTGATGGCCATGGTCGGGCCAAACCCCACAACCTCTCGATCGCCCATGGTCTCTACCCCTAGAAATTGGCTCAACTCTCAGTGCCATCAAGCTAGAAACAAAGAAAAGCAAATTTAGATTCAAAATATAAAGACCTTAAATATCAAGCCATGAATAACAAATTCCAAAACACATAACCCTAAAACAATAAAATTTTCCACTGTCCCTAGGTGTTCCTAAACTTAAGATCTGATACCAAGCTATCACGCCCCGAAATCTATAAATAACCTTAGATAACCATACAAACAGTATAAATCAAAGTGAAAGCAAAGTCCAAATGGTAATCAATGTAAGAATACTTAAGGCCTATAAAAGTACCACAAAGGGGCTTCAAAATATATGCCTCAAATCGGCCCCAAAATCAATATTCAATACATATCATAATTCAAATATTGAAATGAAAATAAAAACAAGGTTAGCTAATCTAACTCACCAGTCTATCACGAGTATTTGCTCCTGCAAGATTAATTGTCTCGGGGTGAGCACTAATCCACATGTGCTCAATATATGTGTATAAGATAATGTTTCTTAATCATGCAAAGCATCTAGAACTTAATCAATATTAATTAAGTAAAATATTTACCAACTTCACAATGATAACATAATTTTCATATTTATCATACTGTTCTAATTAGAAAATCACTTAGCCATGTTCTCACAGTCTCATGCTAAAACAAATACCCATCATCTCATTCATATCTCAATATATATATCAATATAATACTATGGGTTAGCTACTCTATAAGGTTAGTCTGTTATCACAGAACTAAGTCCAAAATAAATCCCTAGGCCTAAGTTGTGGGCTACAACTAGTCTCAGAGTCCTAGATGTACTTATCAAATCCCTAGCCTTAAGCCGTGGGGTATAATTGGTCCCGTAATCATAAATATACTCATCAATCTCATGGCCCTAGTCCCATAGTACTAGTCCATCTCATCTTGCCTTAGTGGGAAAACCGGTCTAGTAGTCTCAGTATTAATATACGCTAGTATAAGCCGTGTATACATTTCATAGGTTTCTAGCCTATTGGTTATGCTAAACCCTACACAAGAGTTATCCTTAGTTTAGATTCTTGTGTTGACCTTTAATTTATAAATTTTATGAAATAAGTCGCTCTTGGACCTAAGTTTCATGTTGCGCATTACATGCTAATGTTTAACGAGGTAAACAAAAATGCAATTCATACATGTAGCATGAATAAGAATCTACCAAGTTCAAGACTTCAGTCATGCTAAACAAATCATACTGTATATGAATTTATCACCTTAGAAAGAATCTAAATAAATACAGTTCGTAAAAGAGAATTAGAAATGATTCATAATTTTTGATCGAAATACGATTTTCTTTTGAAAAGGGCTTTATATCAAACAACGTTTTCTCTTTTCCATTTCATGGAGAGTTTAACTAATCATTAATATAAATCATGTAAACTCCATTATCATAATTAGGATTTAATTTCTTGAAAAAATTCAATCAAAACAATGAGTTTATAAAAGTGTAGCTAAAAACATGGTTTCATATATACTTGTATAAAAATATAGGATGGGGTCGACCTTGCCTGAAAATGGGTTGCCCCTTTTCAGTAGAAAACATTTCCAATACACAAATATGAAAAGGGTCAACCTTGACACATAAAGGGGTCGACCCTTTCTGGTAGTGACTATCCAATTCAATAGAACATGAAAAGGCATTGACCCCGACACAAAAGAGGCCGTCCTATTTCGGCAGAAATCTTTCTAATGCTATAGGACATAAGGGGTCGACCCTAACTCTAAAAAAGGTCGACCCTTTCTGACAATATACTTTCCGATGTACCAGGACATGAAAGGAGTCAACCTAACACTAAAAAGGGCCAACCCTGTTCGGCAAAATGCTTTCTAATGCAATGGAACAAGTTTCTAAACGCTATACTCACCAATTATGTGTTATACACTAATCTTTTTATGTAGATTCATATCAAAAATATGGATTTACATCACATACCATCCTCTTATAACCATTCTCAAATATCTATCATGAATTTTCATTATACCATACCCAAATACACATGAATAAATCTACAAGCTTTAGAAACAAATATCATACAAGCACAAAACTCCACTAACCTCATTATACACGTAGACGATCAATTTGAAAGCGTATCCACCAACTCAGGTTGGTTTTTTTTCTCTACCAAAAACTCTAGCGAAAATGCTCCAAGCAACACAAAGCTTTGAAATGGATGCACTTCGAGAAAAAGATGTAGGAAGAACCCTTCATCTCCTTTCTCTTTAGACAAACTAGCAAAATCTCTTGATGGATATGTATTCAACTTTCTCTTTATATTTCAGGCCTATTTGTTGGGGAAAGAAGTCTTGGAGACTTAATAGGGAGAGATTTATATAGAAACTCATTAGAGGCTTTCCCTGCAAGCCTCCCCCATCAATACACCTACGCCATCAATATTCACCTGCCACCCTCTAGCTTCCCCTGCACCAGTACTTCATCTCTTATCACACACCCAACCAGTATCCCCTTGTCTAATAAAACACACCCACAACATATATATACATATTCACGTGTCACAAATTATAAAAATAATCTATTGTTTCACATGCTAGCAATTAAATTAAACAAGTTAGACTAAATAAACAAAACAAAACATAAAATAAAATAAAGTAACAAAATTTGAATTTGAGTTCAATAATAAAATAAAATTAAAATATATATATTTCTAAAATTTTGGGTCTTTACATTCCCTTTTATTTTCCCCCCAAAAGCTCCTCCTCCCCGCTTCAGTTTCCCATTTCTCTCTCTCTCTTTCTCTCTCTCTCTATATCTTTGTTCTCCCTAACCGTTGTCCATCTACCTAGCCACCACTGTCTACCACTACTGTTGCCCCTCTTAACCATTGTCGCTGCCCCACCGCTGAGGTACCCCTTCTCCCCTTTTGCTTTGCCTCTTTGCTCTCTGTCAAATGTCTCCCTCAACTCTTACTCTCTTCCCTACCCATCTCACTCTCGCTCTATGCCTAGGCTAGTCGGATGAGCTGCCACCACGAATCCACCCCGGCTTACTGCCACATCTCCCATCCAAACCACCATGACCACCATCGCGTGATTTCCCTTTGGACTATTAGGAGCGTCGATCCCTTTCCCTCCTGTATCTCCAGTTGACCAAGTAAGGATCCCCTACTAGCTGTTACAATGGTTTTTGATTTTTGATTCAATTGGAGAATTTCTGCCTATTTTAATCTCCATTGTTGCTGTTTTTTTTTTTGTTGATGAATTTATATTACATTATTTGTTATATTATTTGATCGATCTCAATTTACTGCCGTTGGCTTTGAAGATTTGAAATTGAGTGAAAGGTGTTGAGCCACGGGGTTACTAATTTTGGTTGCTTGAGAAATCTGAATAAGAATTGATGTCTTTAATTTTGATGTCTTTTCTGTGAATTTGGAAATTTAAGATGCAAAATTACTTTCTTTTGTTTGATTAGGAAATGATTTGATTTCTTAAATCCTTTCTTCTTAATCAGTAGCATGAAATATGAGGTTGCAATTATATTTGGTTCCAGTATTTACTTTAATAAAAAGAATGCCTTATTTACTAATTTTGGATTATTGATAAATATGCTTCGATAGGCATGCTCTATGCGATCAATGTAGAATGACCTAGTATATGTTGAATGGACTCGATCCAAAGAGGTTTAAAGGGTAAAAATAAAATAAATTAGGTTTATTAATTTAATAAAAATATATTTTATTTGGTTTTGTAAAATATTTTTTAGTAATAATTAATATGAATGAAGTATATTAATAACAAATTTAATCGAATAATAAACTATCGTCTACCAAAATTAATTTTATAAAATATGTCGATAAAATATATATTAATCTAGGTTTATAAAATATTTTTAATAATAATTAATTTGACTAGAGTATATTAATCCAAGGTTCCTTCCGTTGAAAAAAACAAATGAAAAAAAAAAAAAGGAAGAGAAAATGAGAAGGATAGAAAAGAAAGTAAAACTCTAGTGAACGTTCCCCTATAAAGAATTAAAAAAAATGTCATAAAATTATAATTTATTTAATCAAATTAAATTCAATAGCTATTGAAATTAATTTATTTAATCTAAAATATTTATTTTATTTTATTTTATAAAATTAATACTATTAAATTTACATTTATCATCAGTAAATTTATTTAGTTTGCAAAACTAAAGCTTTTTAATAAATAATAAGTACTTAATAAAGTGATTTATTTTATTAAAATGTTTTATTGAATAAAATTGATTTCTCATAAATAATAATTTAGTAGATTATTTATTCTATTAATATAATTTATTAAAATTAATAATTTATTTTAATAAACTTAAATTAGTTGTCTTACTAAAATATTTCATCAAAAGAAAATAAATTCTATAAAAAGATAATTTATGATTAAAATTAATTACAATTGAAATATTAGTCTATCAAATAACTATAAATAATTTATATATAAAATTAATGAAATTCAAATTAATTCAAAATTAAAGTAGTGGTTAAATGTAATTAGGGATGAAATTTAGTAAAGGTAAAAATTAATTCAAAAATAACTCAAGATTAAATTTAATTAAGGATAAAATTTGATTAGATTTAAAATTCAATAAGGGCTAAAATATATTCACAATTAAATTATGGTTTTTTTTTAATTAGGGATAAAATTTAGTTAAGATTAATATTCAAAAATCTCTACAAATTTCGAACTCCTAACATCTCTGTAAAAATTTCAAAATCTCTATTGATATTCAAAATTTTTTACAAAATCCTTATAAATCCCTAGAAATTCTAATGACTTTCTAGAAAACTCGATAAATCTCAAGAAATTCCAATAACTCTCCAAAAATTTCAATAAATCTCTATAAATCTTGAACAACAAAAATCTCTTTATAATTAAATTTAATTGGATTCAAATTCATTAGGGGTTAAAATTGACTATTTTAACATTAAATTAGGTATAACTTTCACTAGAGAAAAATTCATTAAGGGTTAATATAGGGCTTGTTCAGAGCTCTTAAAATTTCTACGAATCTCGAATATCAAAAATCTCTATCAAATCTCTAGAAATCTTAATAACTGTCTAAATCTCCAAAAAGTTCTTGACAACATATCAAACATCCCTTGTTAGAAACCGTTAAGTAATTATATTCATGCATGTGCATACATTCATATTTTAAAATAAACTTAAACCCGTTTGAGAATCATATCAAGGCGGTTGAGTTGGTCATCCTTTATGTAACGAGTTAGGTCTTTTAAGACATATTTGTTCTTGTGATGAGGATGCACAAATCGACATATGCGAATCTTGAATTGTTCATTTGACAGTTTGGGAATGTAATGATCCATCTTGTACTCAATGTTGCTCATGCTAGTTTTATGTAGCTACTTCTGTTGTTCTCTAGGTACATACATAAATGCGGGAAACCCTATTTTTTGTGTTGTATACATGGTATCGGAGCAGTAACTGAACCTCGTCTTCTACTGGTCTAGTGATGTAGCCTAGATATAATTTAGTTATGTTTTTAAATCTATTGCATTTGAATTTCTAATTTAATTTGTTAGTAATTAGTTATAATTTTTTGAATGCAGGCTGAGTCGACAATGAACTTAGCAAATTGAGTCAACTTTAGCTTGTTGTACACGATTTAGCTTGCTACACATGACTAGAGGGAGGCGTATCTAGGACATACTTTATAAGGTATATAGCTGTAGTTGAATTCATTACAAGTATAGTTTATTTTCTTGCTTTAGTTATTATTATATTTTTTATAGCTAATTTAATTTACCTTTTGTGCAGATGTAGGTAGAGAGGATCCCAACTAATTGGCTTCACATAGGTCATGCTTAGAAGTTTGGAGGTCTTAGGTGAAACTTTTTGGGAAGCATAATTATGTAACTCTTTTTCTCATTCTTCTAGCCTTGCAAGCTGTATAATCATTTATTGAAGTTTTATATTTAATTTTTAAATAAAAAATAAAATATTAAATCAAGTGACCAACACAAATAAATTAATTAAAAATAAAACAAAATAGAAAAAACTTATGGAATGATAGAACCTGATAGGTAAGAATTTCATAAGCATTATCTTTATTTTTATTTTTTTTGTTTTCTCTCTTTATTTTAGACAATTCTAATCCAATAACCAATAGATATCGTTTCATGTTGTAATGGACAGAAATAAAATTAATACGATAAAAATAATAAATTTAATAAGATAATTATAAAGATAGAATTGTAGGAAGTTCAAAAGTTACGTATATGACATTTAATAAGATACTTATTAATTTATAGATAGAGTGGTTAAAAGTTCAAAAATATATCAAATTTAATAGTATAATTATTAATTTATAGATAGAGTTGGAAGAAGTTTAAAAGTCAATAAAAAATTTATAATAATTAATGCATTTAATACTTTCATTGTTAATATTTTAAAAATTGAGGCATTCTTTTTAAGTGGGCTTCTAGGCGATCGTTTTATTTGCCTAGAGGTTGCCATGACTCTGGCTTCATGTATTTGAGAATATACACGATGCCCATGACCCTGATGTGTGGGCCATCATTGAGTAGGTTTAGGTATACCTAGTTGAGCTCTTAGAGGCTAAGGAAGAGTCGGCTAAGAAGCATGATACCATATTCGCCGAGGTTGTAGGGCGGAACGGGCACAACTACTTAATGTGTAACGAGTCGTTAGGATTTAAGACTAACAAGAATAAACTGCATGGGAATCCAAGCTACAGATCGCTTGAAATGGCCTTGAGTAGCTTCTAGTTTAGACATTGAAACTTAAAACTCCCAACTTAGAAGTTGACTGCTCAAACTAAGCATATGGTGTCTGATGTCAATGGAACTTGATGTATAATGAGTTATCGGGATTTAGGACATACAAGAATGAATTGCATGGGAATCCAAGTTACGAATTGCTCGTAATGACCCCAAGTAGCTTCTAGTTGAAATGTAAAACTTAGAACTCTTAACTTAGCAGTTGATTGCTCAAAGTGAGCGACAGCCAATGTTAATGGAAATCGATTTGTAGTGAGTCCTAGGGATTTAGGACTTTGAGAATGAACTGCGTGGGAATCTGAGCTACAGATCACTCAGAATGGTCCCGAGTAGCTTCTAGTTTAGACGTTAAAATTTAGAACTTCCAACTCAGGATTTGATTACTCAAACCAAGCATATAGCATCTGATATCAACGAAACTTGACATGTAGTGAGTCTTAGAGATTTAGGACTTGTAGAAATGAACCGTGCAGGAATCCAAGCTATAGATCACTCGTAATGCCCCGAGTGGCTTCTAACTGAAACTTGATTAAATTTGATGTTTTAAAAGTTATATTTCTTTACGATTTAATGTTAAATTCATTTATTATAAATTTTGTCAATATTTAATATAATTGTTTTTCAATCTATTTCAGGTTTGATGGATTTTTCCTAGTTTCGAGTCATTTCCTCAATCAAAGACGTTTTGTTTTTCTTAAATTTTCTTCTTAAATTCTTTGTTGCGATCGGATTCATGCTCCGATTCGTAGCCAGGGCTGTATGTTTCTTGTCTTTCTTTTGACTAGTGAGCTCGAGGTCGCCCACATGTAAAAACTTATATTTTTACTTTGAAAGGGCCTTGATTACAAAAAAATAGAAGTCGCTACTCAATACTTTCAAACTAGGTGTGTTGAGAAACCCGAGTTTTTATATTTGAAAATGTTTTTATCATATGTTTTCTTGAAAACATGATAAAAGGCCCATTTACAGTGACTCTTAACTGGTCTGTGCAATTGGAGATAATGAAACCTGAGGTTCTGTTACGCTCGGAAATCGATTACGCTTGGATTACTTAAGGATATCGAGTATCCTTTTCTCATTTTACAATTATAATCTCACCAAGTAATATCTAGTTTACTGATATCATGATAGAACTCTTGACTTATATGATGCATGAAATGTGAAATGGTTGTGCTTGATCGAGATGCCTATGTATCTCGAATGAGAATCAAGCCAATCATAGTTCGTGTGTGAGTGTAGTAAAGCTTTTGCTTATTTGGCAATGATGCTTTCTAGGGGGTTTTATATGCTGGATACACTCTAAATGGAAGTTTAAAGGCTAAAATTTTACATGCATGATTTCATGCAAACAATATCAAACCAAATACAACGGAATGAAATGCTTGGAAGGCCTAGATGACCAAATAAAGGTGATGATAATGATAATGATAAACATGATAGTGGAAATGGTAGTGATAGAAGATAATAGTGGTGACCGGACCTTGGCAATGTACCCAAGCTACTAAAGTACCCCCCAAAAGGGAATCAGGTCATCGTAGTTCAGACCTTAAAGTGGTCCAAATTACATAAGATGTTATAAAAATGTAAAAGCCTATCTATAAAGACCATGAAGACTGCATTTAAGCTATTTTCTCAAGCTGTCTACGTACCCTGTTATGGGATCACGTCACGTAGCTCGGTAAAATGAGCAAATGATTAAGGTATGGGTGAGTAAAGAAAAACAAATACCAGGAGTATAAACTCCACAAGGGTGCAAGGATACAGACACCAGGAGTATAAACTCCACATGAATAAAAGAAATGCAGTCACCAAGAGCATAGTCTCCACATATGTGAAGAGATTAATGTCACCAAGAGTATAGACTCCACATGGGTGAAGAGAATAATGTCACCAGTGATAAAGATATAAACTGAAAGACATGCTTCATATTATTTTTTATTTTAATGAGAATTCATTTTGAGTAATGAATGCCATTTATTATATTCCGCGTGTCTAGTAGTCACAAAGAGTATTTGATCTAGTGTGTAGAGTATGGCTTACATATAGAAAACTATATCATTGGTTTTTTTAGACTACAAGTCTATTGTTCATAGTTTTAGATAGAATTGGACACACCATCACTAGAACTATAACACAGATTTTTAGTCGGTCTGTCTTAACTACTGGGAATAGTTCAATTCCAACTGTTTGGGCAATAACATTATATATATGATGAATATTAATAGTTGAAGAAACCCATATCCTGATATATTGGATTGATGATATTCCCTTGAGGAGGCTTATAAGTTTCGACTCTATCAAATCTTGCAAGTGGATTTTGAATCTCATATGTGAAATAATTTAAGTGGAAAGGTCTCAAGGAAAATAAGAACTCAATTAAATTAAATTTTCAATAAACAAATTTAATTGGTGGATATCCAAAATCTTAATGTGGGGAGATAATAAGTATTTAATATTAAAGGCTCACAAATATAATTTTGAATATGATTAGGAATGCAATTATGATTCTTTAGTGGAATGAATTATCATTTACCTGATTAAATCATAATCCAGGTAGGATTAGGAGATTTGATTACATAGGAAGTCTTTTCATATTTGCCTATTGGTCCTTGTTGTAGCCTTGTAAATACCTTCTCTGTTGGCAGCTAGGGTTAACACTTTATGAAAAGAAAAATAAGAAACATTAGAGACTGCTGAAGATTTCATCACCTTGTGCCAGAGAAAAAAGGTATTTTTGGGAATACGGTAAAAGGCTAAAGGTTGAGATTGAGCAGTCAAATCAAAGTCATCAAGTGCCCAAAGTTTGGATTTGTTGAGATCAAATCAGAGAGATCTTGAAGGTTTGATCCTAAACTCGTAGATCAGATTGGTAAAAGTTTTTTTTGTATTACTTGTATACACTACAGTCATGATCTTAGGGTTTTCGGTGTTCCCCAACAACCAGAAGTATAGACTCTACATGGGTGAGAATGGTAACGTCACCAGGAGTATAGACTTCACATGGGTGAGAAGAGCAATGTCATTGGGAATATCGACTCCACATGGGTGAGGAGAATTATGTTACCGGAAGTATAGACTCCAGATGGGTGAAGATGGATAAATATCTATCAAGAATAAAACACAGGCCTAAAGGCATGAACCCTAAGGTTTGGTCAAGTTGTGCATATAAACTCAAAGGTTTAATGATATACAAATGATCAAGTGTAATGATAATTTTTTCACGATATTAACAAGATGCTCTTCACGAATAGTTTTATAAAAGAAATAGACTTAGGGATTAAATTTTTAAAACAATCCTAGGTTATTTCCATATTATAGTTTGGTACACAATCAAA
>QLOD02000033.1:20427767-20460531 GCA_003260245.2 Sideroxylon spinosum | reverse complement strand
GTAAAGACATGTAAAACTCTAGATGTTGATTAGGTTATAAGATAACTCGAACAAGGTGCAAGCAATAGTTCTGTCCTCTTTTTTTTGGGTTTAACGTGGAATCAAAATGCAAAGAAAGAAGTAAATAAACACTTGGTATATCACTCGCTTAGAGTATATAGGTGAAGGTATTTTCTTTATTTTTAAGAAATAAAGGGAAAAAAATAAGGAAGGGTAATTAAAAAAAAAAATAGGATGAAACAAATATGAGTAGTGGGATCAATGGAAGGAAAATAAAATAGATGTCAGAATGGATGGAATCACAATGCACATAATAATTCAATTAATTGCTAGATTAGAGAGTAGTTAATAATCACTAAAAATATAACGGAACAAAGTTACTCTTCGAATTGGGAATCGGAAGTGCACTACTACTCTGGAATCCACCAAAAATGAACCAAGATGTGGCATGGAGTATCCTGGACCTCGCCGGAAAGTCGTCGGAGTTCGCCGGAAAAGTCACCGGTGGTCGCCGAAGGTCACTAGAGTCACCTGTGAGTTCGCTAGAGGCAGGTGGTACTGCTGGGCTTCGTCAGAGTTCGCCGGAAAAGTAGCCGGAGGTCGCCGGAAGTTGTCGGAGTCACCGGCGAGTTCGCCGAAGGTAGGTGATGCCAGTGGTGGAGTTCACCGGAGATAAATATTGCTAAAATTGCGCAAAACGTATTCAAAAGATTTGATGGTGCGTAGGGGCGACGGTGACGGCTGCAACTGCGGTAGCTGTTTTTTTTTTTTTTTAGACCAGAACAGCAATAAGGGTTGAGAAAATTTGTAGGATCCTTTGCTCTGATACCAAAGTTGATGTAGGGTTGAATAGCAAAAGAAAGAATCAAAGAAGAAGAAGAAGAAGAAGGAGAAGAAGAAGAGAAGAACAAGGGGAGGTAAGAGCAGCCGTAGGAGAGAAAAGTAATCAGAATTATTCAATCAATCAATCAATGTTCAACTAACCCTAATTAGGGTTTAAATAGAAAATATCATGAGCCTAACACAAAGGCCTAAAATAAAATAAACCTAATACTAAAATATTCCAAAACAAATGGGTTCAAAATAATAAATAAAATAAAACCCAATTAAGTAAACTAAATATTAAAATCAATCCATAATAATAATGGTTGTGCCTCTCTGGCCGGACGTCGATAAACACGTCCATATCGGTCTACTATAGTGGTGTATACACCACCTTATCTTGACAATGTTCATGGCAGAAAATGATCATTTCGTAGTGGTTGTGTAAATGGGAAGAGCAAGTAGGAGTACAACTATTGTGTAAACAAATTGGTATGTTATAAATCTTTTTTTTCCTCACTAACTATTGGCACAATTCAGAAATAGCTGATGGATATTTGTAGTCTGTGTCTCGAACTACATTATACTCATAATGTTGAAGCTCCTCTCTCATTTGCTCTCTCTCTCTTGTTCAATGAAGTCTTAAGGATAAAACTTATCCACAAGATTGACAAATATCATGATTCTAAAAGACTGAAATGTGTCTTGAGGATTTAGAGCTAAACTAAGAATGGTAACTCCACCACGTGCTCACTTAAATGGCCATTTAATTCTTGCAACTGAGAATCTATGGAAACATAAAAACTATTCACTCGATAATGGTACTCAATTGTGAAGTCATCTTGTTGATGACAACCCTAACTATACTTAGCAACATATTGAATATTCATATTAGGTGTCACACAAGATGATTTTACTTTGGCAAGTATTCATTTGGTTTATCATCTCTAAATTGTTCAACTAGTCCCTTTGTAGATGAAATAAGTTGCATCGCATTCAATATGTCTTGAGATTGACCCTGCAAAGCTTGACAAAGTAATCTATAACCTCTATTATTGTTTTTATTAGATACAATATGAAGACAAATTCAAAAGAAATTAATGTTTCGTTGGTTAAGTCTGTTCTTCTCGTTCGTAAGGATCCCTTTCTCATTGACATTAAGTAAAACTACATGTGTATCACTGTACATCTTTAACAACAAAGACATGGACTTCAAGTAAGAACTCCAACATGTATCTCCACCGTGTTGTGAAGTGCCAATTTGATTTAACCCTTCCTAGTCTTAAGCTATTAACATAAATCAAATAAGTAATATCATTAGCATGGATATCTTTCAGTTCATCATTTCATTTGCATGAAGCACCAACAATGCCAATAATTGAAGTTAATTTACAGAAAAATCGTTGAATGAGCAGAACCTTTTTCGGTTGTGGCACTAATGTCAACCGTAAACAATGCACAAAACTTTTAGTGTATTAAGCACGGGGGCAATCAGTCAAAATCTAAGCTTGTAATTAATGAAGCCCCCCCTACATATTACTTCCACCGTCATAACCTTGTACATAAATATTTTGAATGTCTAGATTGTGATAAGAAAATGTGGAATATAAGCTACCCTTGAGTGCTAATGTCGTAATGTCGGGAACATGAATTATTCAAAAAAATTGTTCTTTTATAAAGCCATTTTCTCCTTCTTGGATTCATCATGGGCTTCATCGACAATATTGAAAATTTTTGCATCACCAATTTCCTCATGAATCACCTTCTCCAATTCTAATTAAAAAAAAAAAAAAGAGAGAGAGAGAGAGAGAAACATACGTTGTAACTTTTAAAGAGCATAACCTTGGAATGTAAGCCATTGGATCATACCAATGTGGTTTTCAAACAAAGTCAATTGTTTCCAATTCTTTTAGAAGAGAAATTCTCAATTGCATTCCAAATATTTTAAGATGGATTCGTCAAGTTATTGCTGATCTCTTGGCAGTTTAATGTGAAGCGTGGGAATATTTAATCATGTGACAAAGAAAAGCACAATCCTCTCCATTCCTAACTTTCTTCAAACTCCTAAATCCATCTACGACCAATGCAATTCGCTTAGCAAAGCTAGATCCAAAAAGCTTATTAAAGAGAAAGCATGTTATATAGAAGGCTGCATCTTTTTAAGTTGAATATTGTAGCCATGGGAATAGGTCAAACCATGAAGATTGAAAGCTACGAAGATGAGATTTTGGCCACGTTTCGTGTCCTTTCTCAATTTAGGCTAGTATGAACCAAACCCAATATATGTTTGTCAAATTTCATCCTATTGATTACCATGATAATACCATTCAATTTATGTAATCCAGAATCACACTCTGATGACCTAGAATCAATCTCATTGGTTTCAATTCTTCGTGATCTTGTTTGAGGATTTCCATTAGACAATATATCGGCCTTAGAAGATTGTAAAGATGCATTATCGTTATCCACCTTTGAAAGATTTGAATTTTCTCTTGAAAATCTAGTCTTTCCCATATGTTGTAATCTAACATCTTCAAATTAAAATGCAAGATTTTTATAGCATCATTAACCAAACCAAACCAAACCAAGTCTTTTCCCACTAAGTGGGGTCGGTTATATAGATTTGAAGATGCCAATTAAATCTGTTTAGGGCTATATCATTTGTTAGATCCATTTAGGAAAGGTTATGTTTAATAGTTTCTTTCTAACTTCTCTTGGGTCTCCCTCTCCCTCTCCTATTTTTGGTAATCTCCATACTTTCACACCTTTTAACAGATACCTCCGTTGGACACCTTCTAAGATGGTCGAACCATGTTAATCGATTTTCTCTCATTTTATCTTCAATCGGTACCATTCCTACTTTGCCTCTAATCTCCTCGTTCTTAATCCTATCTCTCCTTGTGATCCCGTACATCCATCTTAGCATTCTCATCTCCACAATTGCCATCGTCTGAACATGATTATGCTTTACTGCCCAACACTCTAATTCACATAACAACGTTGGTCTTACCGTCACTTTATAATACTTTCCTTTCATCTTGATGGAGATTTTCTAATCACACAAAACCCCCGAAGCACTCTTCCATTTGGTTCACCTAGCCTGAATCTTGTGACTTTCATCAGTATCAATCCCTCTATCTTGTTGTACCATAGATCCTAGGTACTTAAAGTTTTCTTTCTCTACAATCTTTTAGTTGAAAGAAATAAAGGAAGAGAGAATTGAATTGTCTCTTCTCTTCTCCGTTGAATCTTAGTTATAATCAAAGTGTCTTACATCAAATAAGGAATCTTAGTTTTGTAAGGAAACAAGAATAAGGAAAGAAATAATAGGAAATAATTTGTAAGGAAACAAAAATAAAAAACCATATCAAATCAAATCATCCTATATTCTAACACTCCCCCTCAAGCTGGAGCATATAAGTCAGAAATGCCCAGCTTGGATGATAAACTCTGAAATGAGGAGTAAGGCAATAGCTTGGTGAGAAGATTTGCCAATTGACAAGAAGATCGAACAAACAGAGTATTTAGCTCTTTGCGAAGCACCAAATCCCGAATGAAGTGGTAATCTACCTCAATATGCTTGGTACATTCGTGAACCACAGGATTGCTTGCAATAAAGATGGCGGCTTGATTGTCACAATGCATTGTCATGGGAGTAGGAACATCAACACCAAAATCACGAAGCAGAGAACGAACCAAGAGCATTTCAGAAGCAGTATGAGCCATAGCACGGTACTCAGTCTCAGCACTTGAACGAGCCACGACTTGTTGTTTTTTGCTGCGCCAAGTAACCAAATTACCACCAACAAATGTACAGTAACCTGAAGTGGACCGACGATCATCTCGGTTCCCAGCCCAATCAGCATCACTATAGCCAGTCACTAAAAGGGAAGAAGGTCGATATAATAGATCACGGCCAGGAGCACCCTTCAAGCAACGTAAAATACGACATACTGCTTCAAAATGGGTAGAACGAGGCGCATGGATAAACTGACTAACAATATGCACTGCATAGGTAATGTCAGGCCGAGTGACTGTAAGATAAATCAATTTCCCTACCAAGCATCGATACCGACTCACATCAGAGAATGGGGAACCAGTAGTCGTATCAAGTTTGACAAATGCGTCCATGGGAGTATCAGCTAGTCGAGACCATAGTAAGCCAGTCTCTGATAAAAGATCCAAAACATACTTGCGTTGAAAAAGCATGAGGCTTGTACTGGATCGGGCTATTTCTATGCCAAGAAAATAGCGAAGGGCACCCAAGTATTTGGTATGAAAGTGTTGACTTAGGTAGTTTTTCAAAGCAGCAATACATTTGGCATTATCTCCTGAGATAATGATATCGTCAACGTACACAATCAATACAATGGTACCAGAAGAAGAGTGCTGGGTAAAGACAGAATGATCTGAGGTAGATCGGCGCAAACCATATCTCAACAAAACCTCACTGAAGCGATCAAACCAAGCACGAGGGGATTGCTTCAGACCGTATAGGGCACGGCGCAACCGGCAAACTAAGTGTTCACTCCCCGAAACGACGTAGGTAGGTGGTTGATCCATATAAACTTGCTTTTGAAGTTCACCATGAAGAAAGGCATTTTTAACGTCCAGCTGGTAAAGAGGCCAAGATCGACTTACAGCCGCGGTAAGAAGAATAAAAACAGAATTAAGCCGAGCAACTAGAGAAAAGGTCTCCAGATAATCAACGCCATAATTTTGAGTATAACCTTTGGCAACAAGTCGGGCTTTAAGTCGTTCAACTGATCCATTTGGTAGATACTTGACATTGTAAACTCAACGACATCCCATTGATTGCTTCCCTGAAGGTAATGGTGCCAATTCCCCGGTATGATTTTATAGGGAGCTTCCATCTCTTCATCCATGGCATGTTTCCATCTAGGAGAAGATAATGCGGCTTGATATGATGCTAGAATAAAAACAGAAGACAAAGCACAGACACAAGAATACCAACAGGGAGAAGTACGATGATAGGAAATAAATTTAGCAATGGAATGCTGTGTGCAAGCATGTTTACCTCGACGCAAAGCAATAGGTAAATTATCATTAGATGTAGGAGAAACAGTGGTGGGAACCTCAGACAAATTGGTAGATTGAGATGGGCCATAAGAAACAACGGGCCTGTCTTGATTTCGCTGATACACCTACATTTGAGAGTGTGGATTCTGAAACTCCTGCAAATGGATAAAGGTAATACAGGACTAGTCTTCCTCTCACGAGCAGGATTAAGATCATGAGATAATTGAGTCCCAGAGGTACAGAAGAAGGGGGTGGACTCAAAAAAGGTAATATCAGCACTCACAAAATACCAACGAGATGCTGGATGATAACAACGGTACCCTTTTTGTGTATGAGGATAGCCCAAGAAAATACATTTCTGAGAGTGAGGAGATAACTTATCTAACTAGAATCAAGAACATGAACAAAGGCCACACAACCAAAGACACGAGGAGTAAGAGGAAAAGGATTACCATCTGGATATGAGATAGAAAAGGAAGACTTGTTACCCAAGACCGTGGATGGCATACGGTTGATGAGAGAACGTGCAGTAAGAACAGCATCACCCCAAAAAGGTTTGGGCACCTGCATATTAAACATTATAGTACGAGCGATATCAAGTAAATGGCGGTGTTTACGTTCGGCAACACCATTTTGCTGTGACGTATGAACACAAGCGGTCTGGTGAATAATACCCCGATCAGCACAAAACGAATCCATAACAGATTGTAGGTACTCAAGAGCATTATCAGAACGAAAAATTTTGATACGTTTCTTAAATTGGGTAAATACCTCATTATAAAGACGAGTCAATTGAAAGAAATAAAGGAAGAGAGAATTGAATTGTCTCTTATGTTCTCCCTTGAATCTTATTTATAATCAAAGTGTCTTACATCAAATAAGGAATCCTAGCTTTGTAAGGAAACAAGAATAAGGAAAGAAATAATAGGAAATAACTTATAAGGAAAAAAGAATAAAAAACCATATCAAATCAAATCATCCTATATTCTAACACTTTTGTGTACCCGAAGTTACTTCTATGCTACCAGTTGTTCTACTTTAACTAAACTTGCATTTTATATATTCCGTTTTGCATCGATTTAGCCTAAACCTTTTTGTCTCTAACGTTTCCGATCACAATTCTAGCTTAGCATTCACTCTTTCTCTCTTCTCATCTACTAAAACAATGTCATCTGCAAATAGCATACACTACTGCACCTCTCCTGAATATCTTGTAATCTCATCCATAACTAGGGCAAACAAAGACGGGTTTAATGCTGAGCTTTGGTATAGACCAATCATTATAGAAAACTCCTTAGTCTCTCTGTCAGTCATCCGTATAAATATCACGGCTCTATCATACATATCCTTTATCGTCTTAATATATGTGACACACATTCCTTTCTTTTCCAATACTCTCCATAGAATCTCCCTAGGAACTCGGTCATAGGCTTTCTCCAGATCAATGAACACCATATGTAAATCTTTTTGACCTTCTCTATATTGTTCCACTAACCTCTTCATGAGAAAAATTAGCCTCCACGGTTGATCTTCCAGGTATGAACCAAATTGATTCTCTGAAACGCTTGTTGTTCTTCTCAGTCTTCTCTTAATAACTCTCTCCCATAATTTCATTGTATGGCTCATCAATTTAATTCGGTGGTAGTTAGCACAGTTTTGAATATCTCATTTGTTCTTATATATGGGTATAAGAATACTTTTCCCTCCATGCATCAAGTATTTTCTTGGTCTTTAGCACTACATTAAGAAGTTTCGTCAACCAACTTATGCCATCCTCCCCTAAGTACCTTCAAACCTCAAGAGGGATACCATTTGGCCCAACCGTTTTTCATTCTTCATCCTTTGATTCTCCTATAGAACATATGATTCAATTTTTCCCTAAAAGTGGTAAGCTGCTCCAATTATATCTCACTATTACTGCTTTCATAAAATAACTTATGAAAATAGTTGTTCTAACGCTTCTTTGTCTCCTTATCCTTTACTAATACCTTTTCATTCTCATCCTTAATGCATTTAATTTGATTTAAGTCTTTGGTCTGCTTATCTCTAGCGTTAGCAAGCTTGAATATCTCTCTTTCGCCTTCCTTATAGTTAAGTCACCTACATAGCCCCTCAAATACCTTTACTTTGGCCTCACCAATTGCTTTTTTGGTTTATTTTTTTGCTTTATTATACCTATCCAAGTTCAGTTTATTTCGATCCTTTTGCCAACTCTTATCTTGTCTTGGACGACCTCGCTCCACCACTATATCTCTTTCTATGCCAGAGCACCCCTTTGGATTCTCCTATTTTGGGGGTTCGATCGATTCAAAACCAAACCGGATCAATCGAAGCGATTCACATAAACAAAGGAGAATATAGTACATAAAAGTTCTTCTTCGGCGATGGCGCTCTCCGGCAGCAGTAATTCTTCGGCGATGGTGCTTTTTGACGGCATCGATTTTTCGATTTAACCATCTCTCTATCTTCATCGTTGGAATTGTGAATGGGGGAGAGTTGGGGCGGTGGGAAAGACAAAAGGACAAACGGCAAAGAGAAAGACGAAAAGATAAACAATAAATGCTTTTCCTTTTTTTTTTTTTCCTTTTCTTTTTTATTTATGATGGTAGATAAATGATAGTAATTGAAATTTTTGGAGAACTAATTAGTTGCTTCCTTTGACAGTCGTATGGCAAATGAATAGATATTGTATAGTTTGTACTAATTAATTACTTCCTTTGGTAGATGAAAGGGCAAACAACATAGGATTTATTTCAAAATTTTGGGAATGAGTTATGTTACATTTGTCCATACAGATAGTGGGGAAAAAATTCACATAATAAATGAATAGTTAACAAATCATTCGGTAGACGAAAGGGTCAGCGGCAGCAGATGATTTATTTCAATTTTTGGGGAATGAGTTATGTTGGCTTAGGGTTTACATTTGTCCAATACAAACGGTGGGAAAAAAAAATTAAAAATATATACTTGTAATATTAATTTATAAAATAATTAAAAATTACGTAGCATATCCTCGTACCCATATCCGAATTCGGATCCACATTCGCATATCCTCTATTTCTAGACTTTAGATGTCTGACACCTAGATTCACACCCGCATCAGATTCCTGCAGCAGAGTCCGAGCAACATAGGTTTTAGTTCCTAGCACGAGGACGTGCAGTCTAAAAGGGTTGGGTCTGATGCGATCCTATATCTATTAGCAAGGGCAGTCTTTGGTGTTATATATATGGGTTTAACAACTACGAGCTAGGTTTAAGTCAGAGTTAGGCCCGGTTCGTATTAACTTTCTTTTCTGTTCATACAAAAACGTATTGCCCTTGGTTTAGGTAAAGTGGTAAATCAAATTTCAGCACAAAATACATCCTACAAGACTTCAAACCATTTACATGTCATCAAATCTCTGATGCTAATAATCGATAAATTTTATTGGAAAACATATTTCTTATGCCTATAATTATATTGCTTAGTTGTTATAATGCCTGATAAAATATTTAATGCTTTTAATTTTGAAATAAAAAGTAATAATAGGATAACTGTGCAACTTTGTCCAACAAAAGTTAGGAGTGTAATTCTTTTTTCCCTTCTGGTTTATAAGAAGGAAAAAAGAGTTCTCATGACTGTCAGAATCACTCTTCTTTACAAATGGATTTAACCAGCTCCAGGATATGTGTAGTTTTCTATTTTGGAATTTTCCTCCAAGAAAAAGGGCTCCCCAAGCTTAAGCATTTCTGCGCCAGGGGTACATGTTCTACCCAAAACAAACACTGGCCAAGTTTGTTTGTGAGGAACAACTAAAAACACACAAGTTCACCTTCCGAGCATAAAAGGCCATGCAAAGCAAGCTTGGCTCTGCATAAAGTGGTGTGGAAAACATTTCACTGTGCTTTCATTGCAAGATCACTCAGTTAATGTATATTGGCCCAAATGTGACGAAATAAAAATGTGGATCTTTGTGGTTGTTACCTGTTTTGACTGTATCTGCAATAAAAGTACAAGTATTTTTTTCTTTTACTCGATACATCAAAATCTTGTCACACCGTTACATTGTCCAAAATGCCATTACTTGCCCTTACCTCTCTGGAGAAGTTTAGGGAAGATGCATCTGGGATATTATCTGAAATCTCAAATTCTTTACACATTAATTATGATAATAGAAGAAACAAAGTTGTTTTCCTGTGTGAAGTTTTTCTCTTTTATCCTATTTAATGATCCTGGGTTATGGCTCAAAATTGTCTTCCACTGAAATTATTATATACCTGAAGAACTCTGACAAACGTTCTTTTTCTGTTTTCATTTAAGGATTATGTCACAAAGGTTAATTCTTGTTAGATATTTATTTCAGCTTTCATATAATTTTCACACATTTAATCCTAATTGAAGAGTGCTTTCTCTACTTCATTTCATTAGTTATTCATTTGACCACTCTTATCTTTCCTTATAATTCAGATTAAAAATCTGGGTGCCAAAGCTGGAGTTGTCCTAAATCCTGCTACCCCACTAAGTACAATAGAATATGTCCTTGATGGTACGATCTGTTTCTCTACCATGGCTAAGGTTTTGGAGATGCTGTCTTCTCTGCTGGATGTCCTTTTCTCTTCATAGATTTTTCCTTTATTTAGTGATCAGGTGGGGTTTCATATTGAACCGCAAATAATGCACTAAGTATAGAGTTGTTGGATGCACAATAAGAAAAATATAGAAGGCAATCATGGGGTCTTTTGGTCAGAAGATAAATAAGCATAAGAGGAAATTGGTTCATATACGGAGAGATCTGGATCCAAGTACGAAGTATCCAACGGCCATCGGAGGAGTAAAGTTAAAGAATTGTCAACTGTAATATATGTTCCTGACTTTCTTACATAAACTCCAATACAAGGAACTTCATTCTCATATAAATTGAGGTTATCATCTTAGTAATTTAATGCTTGCTAGATTACTAACCTTTTGTGCATACTAAATTTAATATTGTCGAGGTTTCCTAAGCTTTCATATTAAAAGCTACATAGCCTTCATGTTATCATCTAGTTTAATGCTGTCACATGGATGGAATTGTTTGAATAATATTCTCTGCTGTTAACAGTGGTTGATCTGGTCTTGATTATGTCGGTGAATCCCGGATTTGGTGGGCAGAGCTTTATTGAGAGCCAAGTTAAGAAAATCTCAGATTTAAGAAGAATGTGTGCAGAGAAGGTATTGCGTTCCTGTTTCTCCATGTAGCCCTGACAAGGAAAAGGAAACAATAACATTCTTTTTTTTGCAGGGGGTAAACCCATGGGTCGAAGTAGATGGTGGTGTTGGTCCTAAAGATGCATACAAGGTTAGTCATTCAGAATCACATGGCCCCTTTGTTATTTACTGGTGGGCTTCTTTCAATTATCAAGAATATCTTCGGAAAAACTATAAAACTGTGTACATTTGGAAAAGTTAAGAAAGTATTAAATCTTTATCCACCTCATTGCTTGAATTATTAAATCTTTATCCACCTCATTGCTTGAATTCGCAGTGCTCCAAATTGTGTCTGGATGGTCTGTTAAACTCTGTTTAAGCATATTCTATGGGTCAAACACTGGGAATAATAAATGCTACTTCATGTCAGACTTCAAAAATCAAATTCCCTTTCCAAATGGTTTTATATGCATTCTGAAGAAACTAAGAAACCTTCCTTTTCTCTTTCCGTCTGCATTAACCCTCAGGAAGTTGTAAGACATTCTTTTCAAGGGTGAAGAAATTGTTTTCGGTTTCCTATTTGAGCAACAGTATTTTAACCTTCGTGTGTTGTAGTAATGTAAAAAAATGTGTTTCCAAAACCCTATCCATATTGTGTAGAAGTGGCAAACTGAGAACATGACCTATGTCACCAATTTTAATTGTTACGATGCTGCAGGTTATTGAGGCTGGAGCCAATGCTGCAGGTTGCTGGTTCTGCTGTCTTTGGAGCTAAGGATTGCTGAAGGCAGGGGCACAACTTCTATGATAAGTACTAGAAAATAGAATTTAATTATGTATTGCATAGTATATTTTAACCTTCATGCGTTGTTGAATATGAAACAGCTATAGAAGGAATAAAAACCAGCAGAAGGCCCAAAGCAGTCGCAGTATGAAATTTGAAGTCCGAAAATTCTTATTCAACTGAATATGCAGCTCCCTTGCCCTTTCATTCTCATTTATGGTATTTTTCACTTTCTCAAAATTTATTTCTAGTGTGATCAGGTTTTGTGGAATTAAAACTTGACACCATTGCCAACTTTTTTTTTGGAGTCAACACAAGGAAATGATTATAAAACGAAATATATTGAGAAAAAATATTTAACAATAAAAGATTCCCCTTAATGGTGGATTCAACAAAAATTCATAATTATTCTTTTTTCCTAGAATCCTTCAGTCACTGGATAAATCCTCGGTGTGATGTACTGATTTTTGGGGAGTCATGTCAGACGGACATCTTCTTGATCTTTGACTCGGTATTTTCATACTACGAGCTGGAATAGAAATATTTCTGTATTGGACTAGAGAGAATTCATTTTAGGTGAGAGAGAGAGGGAGTTGCTGAGAAACAAAATCTGCGAAACTAAAGAATCAAATCATTCATGATAAAAATGTTATTCTACTTTGTGGTTGATTATTTTCTGCAATCTTGTAAAATCGATCACCCTTGAGCCTGCCTCTTTTATCTCATTACCACTCTCTTTAAATTTACAGACACTGGGCACAGTCGGACAGAGCTGCAAATTGTTGGCTTCTTGTTGTATTTGGATACAAGGATGATGTCTCTGCAGAGAGATGTGAGATTAATAAAAGAAACATGAACTTGGAGTGGTGTTGTATTCAGATACACAGGTTGATTTCTCTGTGGTCAGAGATGAAACTAATAAGAAACATTAATACTGAGAGTCGTTGTGAACACATGTGATTCTGTAACACATCTTGCATGGGAATAAAATGTTTCAGCTTATCTTAGATTGCTGGAAGATGAGCAAAGTTGTGGCTTGACATTTTGGCTGTGTCTCAATTGTCTGAGATTGAATTTACCATAACCAGTATGTGCAATTACGTATGATTGTCTTCAGCCTGACCTTTCGTTATATGAACATCATAAATCATATAGTATATTTGCCCAAGCAGCACTCCACCACGCTCCATAGATGTATTGTAGCCCATGGATCACCATGCTCTATAACCTTGCTCACATAGATAGGCTTTGTACTGGTCTTTACAAGTCTCGAGCGAACATTGCAATGTTGACGTTACTCTGTTACACAATTGGATTATAACCTCTGCATTATAGCATTTTCACCACACTCCATGGTCCTGTGCGGCAAAAGCTTTCTTTTACAAGTCCCAAGCAAACATTGTAATGCAAGCACACTATTCTATACTAGTCTCGAGCGAATCACATTGCAATGCCAATGTTACTCTAATCCATACTTCGATTGTAGCTCATGCATCATGGCATTTTCACAATATTCTACAGTTCTGCGTGGTGCGGGTTTTGCACTAGTTTTTATTAGTTCTAAGCGAACATTACAATATCAATAAATGAGAGGTATGGTATAAACTCTGATATCATTTGTTATATCTCTTACGAGAATTTAATTCTTAAAACTAACTGATAGGAGAGAGTTGAAAATATATAAATATTACACTAGCATCTCATTCTACTGATGTGAAATACATATATATCATATTACATGTGACCATGACCCTAATAATACCTTTCACACCACATTTAAACATGTAATTTCGTTGTAATATTATGGTTGCCTTTAATTCAATATTTCACTCATATACAAGTTCAATGAAATTGATAATATATAGTTGTCATTGGCGTTAGGACTGAAACATTTTGGTTACTTATGTAATTAATCAAACACAGCCATCTGAATATGATATGATATGAATACAAAATTACCAAAAAATAATATGAACACGATAAAAATATATTAATTCGAAATTGACTCTTCTTTATTATGGTTACTCTTCTGAATTTCAACTTTCGGCACCTCATAAAATGAGTGAACATTCCATAAATTTGAATGAGATATATCGGATTGATACTATGCATTATTTTAGCCCGATTCAATAAATATATTATAGTAATAATATTAAGTAAAGGGGAGGATTTCCTTTTGAAAAAACAAAGAAACAAAAAAACAAAAAAATAAATAAATAAAATAAACGAAGTGATATCTTTGAATTCTGAATTTTTTGAATCCAAAATAAAGACCAAAGATAAAAATGTAAAATAAAGTAAATTATCAAATATATTTCAAGTTTTTATAGGGTTAAAAATTAAAGTGAAAACTACTTAGACCCTCGAGGTTTCACATTAATACCACCCTCTCCTTGTAGTTTGAGAAATTACAATAACACCCACGTCATAATTTGTTCGTGAATGGCTCGAACGGAAAATTATCGATCTACGATTCAATTAATTTTCTGCTACTTTACCACGTGCCATAACCCACTTTTAGTATTGATACCTTTCTCCTATAATAATCATTTGCACAGCTTCAGAATGAAACCTATTGGAGTCATCCCCCCTTCATTAATCACAATTGAAGAAATTAATAAATTGGCATTAATTAGTGCAAAAAAAAAAAAATAAATAAACAAATAAAACAAATGTATGTATTTTATATAAAGGCACCAATACACCAATGTTCGTAGTTGTCCAAATTTATTATATATAATAAAAAAAGACTTGATAAAATAAATTTTGTTAAAGTACAAAAACTACTCTGCACTTGACCTTTGATCTCACTTTGGTCCTATTAGTTTTAATTGTGACATTTAAATCCTCACACTTTCGATCAAATAGTAATGTAATCCTTTTGTCTACTGTGATTAAGGATTAGGGGAAATGGGTGACGGCTAAGGAATTATGAGGCTGGCGGTCGACTAACATGACAACATCGACGCCAAAACCGAAAGCTAGTTCAATTGCCTAAGCAATGATAGCTGGAGTCATTAAAATCGCCCAAGAAAATGAGAGAGACAAGGCCGAAGCTTTAGAAGTTGATTAGAGGATTTTTTGGGGTCATATCCACTCAAAAATTTGCTAGAATAACACTGACAGCTTAGAGATTATTTTCCAATGCCAATTGAACAAAAAGAGAAAACATCTCTTCGATCTTAGCATGAATCGTTGAAGAAATTCAACTGGAATCAGCAAAATGAGAAGAAATTTCATTTTGATTCGAATGGGCATAAACCAATCCAAGAGAAATCCTAGTTTCTTTACTAGCGGTGTAAATATAGTTAGGACTCGCTTGAGCTACAACCGGAGAAGGAGAAGAGGCAACAAAACCAATATTCACATAGGAAGTTGCCAGACTCACCATAGGATGATCGAAAACGACCAAAACATCACCGAAAGTTGCATCAACATCATTCAGAATGTTAAGCAACAAATCTGGAGAGTTCTTTAGTAGCCATGTTGGCTACTAGATCGCCAAAAAATCAAACCCAACTTAAGATTGAAAGAGAGAGGCCAATAAGCAAGGGGTCCCGTGGCATCGCTAGAAAGGGATGAACAAAGATGAAGTCGTCGGAAAATGAAAAATAGTGAAAAAAGTTGATGATGGTCTTACCCTTGCCCCAATAGTTGCAATTAATTGACAACAGACGGAATGACTGCATTGCTACTTGACTGAAAGTGCAAGAATTTGATTATAACAATTGAAACTGGGTAGATTAAAATGAGACTAAGGATAAAGTGTAGTGGTGATTTTTGTACTTTATCTAATAGATTTTATACTTCCATAATATTTTAACATCTAATGGAACTTTTTCTCTTAAGGAATGCATGCTCTTGCATCTTAAGGTTGAAATTTATAAGGGGGAAAAAATCTAGATGAGACATTAATAGTATCAATTCAATACGAGCAAGTTAGATTAAGAACTACGAAAGTAAAAACTTATACTTATCTTCATTAATCTTCGCTCAAGTACCAGAAAATAAATTTATCACTAACTTTGGAATACAAAAATCTTATACATACTTATAGCCGAAGCCACAATTATTTCTTCTTATTATTATTATTTCATTTTATTTGATGACGTTGAGAATTCACCACTTCTTGTATTCATTCTAAAACAAATTCCCCAGCTACTAGTAAATTAAGTTACAACTTCTTTGGCAATCAACAAATGGTCTACTTCACTAGCCTTGGACAAATCACATGTTGTACTAATAATTGACGATGTTAAAATTATTTACAACAACAGAATGATATCAAATGAATCAAACTTGTAATCTCTTTCTGGGTTTTGCTATGTCAATCTCCTAGGATACAATGATCGCTCTAGTACATGGAATGAAGCAACAATGCTTGTACTACCTTGTACCAAACAATGTTATACTCTCAAAAAATGAATGTAGAATGCAAACTTTTATTCTGTTTTCTATCCCTACCATCTTTTTATTCTACTTTTTGTTCCTTTCCTATTATTATAAAGACTGTAGATTGTTTTAGTTCATTGTGAAGTGTAAAACTATTAAATTTAAATCTAAATAATTGATGGTTCAAATTTAAATAATCATTCATTCAATAGAATCTGTTTTGTTTTGAATTCAAAAATCAAATTAAAAGTTTTGGCAAAAAGATAAATACAAGGCGAGTCTTATCTTAACTTGTACTTGAGCTAACGTGCGTTTTAAATAGAATTGAACAAAGCAGGACAAACATGTGGTGTACTTGCCAGTATTCACATTTCATACGTATTTGGTGTTTTGTAAATTGTGTTCGCTTTTGCTCTATACTTGCCTGGTAAATTCTTTGAGTACTCTAAAGAATTGAGTCTTATCATTCTCATAGAAACGGTCCTCCACACTCACATAGATGATCTCTTATTAAAAGTATCCTGTCATACTCCACTTTGTATTTTTCCAAAATATAAGGATAATTCAAAGTATAGCTTATCCTATCATACAATACAATTGATCACAATTTCATCATAGGAAAGGAATAGAAACTTATTTCTTAGTGATTCAACAAGTTCCCCCACAATTTGATTTGTCCTTTGAACCTAGATCATGGAATCTCTAGTCAATTAGGTTTGGTTGCCATTATGGGCTTACTCTAAATATTAAGCTTTAAAGCCATTTCCCTCGATGATTTATACACTTGATTTCATATCATATCATGTGTGTTATATGAAAATGCTATAATAAATGTCAAACATTTGATCTGGGTTAGAAACATCTTATATTATTTGGTTACGAAGGAATTGCGTTGATAAATTGTGGATTGAGAGTTGATATTGATTTTTTATTTTGGTTAGTTGCTACAAAATAATTGATGTACATGTACTCATAGGTTGAAAGTCCGTAAAGAGTTTGGTTATTGTTCCAATAAACTAATAACCAACAAAACGACGATAGTGCATATGATAACATATTTAGGTCTCAAAACTTGTGAGAAACATTAAGTTATTATATCTAAGAATGGTGTAGTTGTCTATTATCCTGGTTGTGTGATCAATAAGTAAATTTGGTTGATACAATTATATATTATGCTATTTTTGTTGGTATTGGTTTATATTACATGATGGTAGCATGGTAAGATATTAAATTATATGCTTATGTTTTGTACATAGTTAACACATGCGAATTGATGCTTACTTCCTTATAGATATTTTGTTACAAGTTTAAACTTGACTATTGGGCTTGGCCGAAAGTTAAGACTGTATTTTATTGTTTATCAAGTTTTGGAGATTTTGTACAAATGGGATTGTACAATTAGTATTTGATGGGATTGTACAATTGAATTAAGCCCAATTATTATTGTATTGTTGTTGAAATAATGTGATCTAGCAGGAGAGCTAAGACTTCTTCTAGGGATCTTTATTTAGTCTTTGCTTCGGTTGGTAATGTGTTTATGAGAAAATGTATATTTATGTACGATTGCAAGTGAATTAAATTACGTCTCCCGATAGTGAAAATCCAAGGCGTGACAACTAGAGCCGTGATTGAAATCATGACATAACAGTCAAGGTGCAACTCCATAATCGATGTAGGTAGAATTTCAGAACCACAATCTTAATAGTTGACATAAACTTCACAAATGCCAAAATTTTTAGAGGACCACTTTGGATATATTCAAGTTTCAATACCTGTGGTTGAAATGGTAGCACATTAACCAAAGCCCACCTCCATACACTACTAGAAATTATTACTTTTGGAGAGAGGTAACACAGGCGGTCGCTAATGCTTTAGATAAAATCAGTACACCTTACTTTTTATTTCCCTTGCGCACCATTTTCTTCTCACGCGTTTCCTTCCTACTCCCGCGTGCGCCGCTGCCTGCTGTCGGCGACCGCTGCCCCCTGGCCGGAACGGGAAGTTCCTCTCTCTCTCTCTCTCTCTCTCTGTATGTGTATATATAGAAATACACACCGGTAGCTACGACTGATGTTGTGTCTTCTGTAATTTTTTTTAATTACTCTGAAACGAGGTTACCGAAACCACTAGCGGTCATCTATTATTTCCCATTTCTGCAGATCGACCAAGTAAGTTTTTTTTTTCATTTTTTCATTTGTTTTTTCTTTTCCTTTGCTTTTTCTGATTTGGCGATGCTATTGGAGTTTCTGATTTGGGTTTTTAATTTGATTTCTCATTTGTTAGGTTAAATAAATTTGTAATGTGTATTGGTTGAATTTTTCTTTTTATTATTTGGGTTGTATGTATTACATTGTGTATATTGAGCATTCTGATTTGTGAACTTTGATTTGTGAACTATTGCCATTTTATCATTGTTCCCCTGTACAGGCATAAGTAATTTTTTTTTAATATTTTCTTTGTAGAAGTAATTATTTACTTAAATTGTGATTTTTCTTTTACTTGTAAACATTTGCCACTTGGTTTATATGTTCTAAAAGATTAATGAACTTGTTTGTTTTAATTCAACAATTTATTTTTCTCAGTTTGCTTATTGAATGGTAATATCCTCTGTTCATTTGAAAACTTTGAAGATAAGCGAAATTGATAAATTTTATTTTAATTAGTCGCTAATCTTAGTATGGATCGTTAGTCAACTGCCTGTTCTAGCTACTACTGCCTTTTTAGTGGTCACCTCTACCTCCCTCAATTTGTTGTGCAATTAATATATGATGGAAGTAAATCCCCACTAATTAAAGATTAAAGAGCCTACAAATTCGATATATAAAAAAGTCCTAAAATATGATATTTAAACCACGCACAAACGTGTTTTAAATCATACTGAGTCATACGGCCATATTTTGTCCCAGGTAGTGAAAATTTTCTCTTTTTTATTTTTTATGTTTTTTTAAGAGATATATCTATATAATATAATTTTATTATTTACTAAACATGAAAAGGTTATACACGTATTGTATGTGCATTCAAGTATTTCTATAGCATATTTATGTTCTTTTTAATTTGCTCGTTGAACCTAGAGTTTTGCATCTTGATTAGTAAAAAATGAACCAGCCTTGGGAACTTCTAAATTCCCTATTGAACCATATGTTTGTTAGTAATTAATCTCAAACTCTGCTACCATTGTTGGCTACTCTGTTAAAATTATAGAGTTAATTACAAACATCCACGAAAATGACAAAAAAATACATCTAATTATTTTTGTAAGTTGGGCTTGAATTTCTATAAACAATTTGTAATCTTGCTTGGTTTTATTTTAAAATAAATATAATTTATATTTTTATATTTGATATTTTCATTATTTGTATAATACATTACAAATATTTTTTTATGTATTATAATTTATTTATTTTATTTATGTCATGCTCATCTGCGATCTTGAGATTTATCTTTTTATTTTAGAATTGTACTTGAAATCTCCTAAAGGCAGGAAACACTAGGCATGCCTGAGTAGAAACGTTGAAGGAATTCATATCTTTAATTTTTTATCTTTCTTAAATGAGCTACCATGCACAAAATAATTTTAAACTATTTGAGGCATGATTTATGAATCATTTGTATGAGTTGTTTGTGTGTTAGAAAGTAAGAATCCTATTAATTACTTACCAAAATAAAAAGAAGAATCCCCTTAATTACTTGCCAAACAAAAAAAAGAATCCTCTCAATTACTTACCACTGTCAATCCTCCTGCTTACTAAATCTATTAATTTCTATATTGTGACCAAATCAACTGAGCATGCAATAAAGAAATAATATATATATACAAAATAACTTGTATTAGCAGTACTAATTGTGAAACAAACTATTATTTTGTATTAGCAATACTAATTGTGGAACAAACTATTATTTCTAGCATTACATATATCTTAATGATGAATATTAACACGGTAGCATAATTAATTTTATCTTATTAATTATAAAGTTTACTATTAATTTAAATCTCTTTTATAAGTTTTTTCTAATCAAGAAAATTTATTTACTTAGTAGTTTTATTATTAATTTAATGCTTAGCAAAAGGGTTATTTAATAATTATGGTAACTATATTTCAATGAATAATTATGGTAACTATATTTCAATGAATTTAAAAGAAATATATTGAGTAAGAATGTTTAATTATTTACACTTCTAAATTATAAGAAAATAATTATAATAAATAATTATAAGAAAAAAAATACAATTAATTCAAACTTAATAAAATAGTTAGTTAAAAAAGTTAATATAGGATAATATTTAAGACTTAACAAATAATAAACAACTTGATACTCTTAATCTATTATTTCATGAAAGAAGGTTTAGAAATATAACATTTGGACCCAATCCGATCCAAATCCAATACAATATGTGTTTAGGTCCAATCCAATATATTACTTAGGCCCAATCCAATATCAACTTAATCTAAAAAATAGCAAGAATGAAAATTTAAAATAATCTTATGAACAACCAATGATGACATTAGTTTAACAAATATTTTCAAAAATAATAATTAAAAATAGGAATCAATCATTAATTCAATATTATTGCTTGTATCAATCAAACCAAAATCTATCCAATGTACTACTTGGGCCCATTCTTATTGAAATTCAAATCCAATCCAAAAAACAACAAATTAGAAAATAAAGACACATGATTAAACTTCCCGAAAGAACGTATAGGTATTAAAGGTAATGATACAAAATAAACTTAGAAATACTTTAGACAATTTTTATATTTTAAGATTCATTGGTTGTAAACCTTCTATTGTAACTTTTATTCATTTGCATACATTAGTGAAACTTAGACCCGTTCGAGAATTGTGTACAGCACTCATTTGCTCATTGTCGAAGTGATAAATCGAGCCTATGACTCGATTTGTTGCTCTTGTGATGCACAAGTGGAGATTGACGTACGTAATTCTTGAATTGTCCAGTTCGGATAGTTTGGGAATGCAATGATCCCTCAACAACTCATGCAACTCCGATGTGAAATATATTTATCTTATGAATATGTAAACAGATATGTCAGGACGTAAGAGGAGAGATCGTCCGCGCACGATGGACGATTTATTACGTCAGGGCCAGACTCCGACTACACATCACACATCTCCACGCAGTTTAGCATCACCTCATATCCCACCATCCACCCAGAGGCTGACCCCATCGACACTTGTACCGACACGATCTATATCTTCCCCATCTACGTCAGTAAGGCCTTCTCCATCCGCAGCTATTGAATCAGCCTCCAGGCCTACTGGTAAAATTGAGTTTTTATGCATAACACTTGTATGAAATCATTTGATTTTTTTTATGCTAATATGAATTTAATGTCATCTAGGTTCTACTACGACGAGCACATCTTCTAACAGAAACAGGGGACCTGCTAGAGGGATTCCTTCATGGAATTCCGGTACCCTTTATGATGTGCAGTTTGATGACACATTACATCCAGTTGGACTAAGGGCTCGCCAGTTCGTTAGCCAGTTAGGGCACATAGTGCGGGACTCGCATCGATTTCCCCTGACTGTGCTCGATTGGACTGCATTTCCTCAGGATGTATTATATCGACTTTGGGGGGAGGTTAAGGTAATACATTTATTTCTATCTTGACTTCAAGGTTAGTGTACGACGTGTAGGTTTAAAATGACAAATTGTCCTACTCAGGACAATTTGAGGTCGTGTCCTGATAACTTCCGGCCAGTTTGTATGTCAAAGTGTCGAAAGCTATGGAATGACCATAAAAACAAGATGAAAAACGACCATTGGGAGAAGAACGTGAATGCCCCAAACCTCCTTCAGCGAATCCCGAGAGGCGTTCTCCCCGCACAGTGGCCTGAGCTTGTCCGGTACTGGTCGAGCGAGGCGGCGAGGGTTAGTAGTGCTTACTATTTTCTTCACTTCATTTATTATTTGGAGAAAAATACCTATAAAACTAACCAAAACTAAAATAGGAAGAGGCAAAGCGGAATTCCCAAAACCGTTCGATGTAGGGCCCGAGTCATAGGCTTGGGACTCGACACATTACGGAAGTTTGACAGCAGATAAACTTCAATATTAGACCGTATGTGTTATTCAAGTTCTTAGTAGTCTGCATCCTAATATAAAATTAATATAATTTGTTCTTCAACAGTTGCGTGAGAAGGGTGCTCTCACTGATCGGATGTCTGTGTAGATGGCGAGTCGTAGACTCGATGACCCGGAGGTTGTAGCTCTTATAGTGAGTATTGCCTTTAAGTAATATTTCTATTTAATTAAAACGAAATCTATTCATATATCTTTGTAATTTGGTTACAAATATTAAACAGGCCCAATTCGAGGCTCGGTTGGCTGAGTTACCAGAGGAGGAGCGGCAGTTGGCTGCTAGGCGGGATGAGATATTCCACGCCATCATCGGTCGAGATGGGAATGGATACACTCTCACATATGGCACAGGCATACCACGTTCTATCATAGCATGCGCAGAGTCATCTGGAGCTAGCTCATCCCAGAGCTCACGGTTGTGTACTGACGAAGAGGTGGACGAGTTGATTCAATCTCTTCGCCAGGAGATGGATGCGCGGCTTAACACTAAGGTGGAGGATATCCGGGAGAGGACGGAGGTACAGATGCAAGCGCAAGCGCAAGCGCAGGTACAGGCACAGGTCCAGGCTCAGGTACAGGCCCAGCTCGCAGAGTTGGAGCAGCGTCTATCTCAGAGCCATGTCCCTATAGCTGATGCTTTGGATCCACCGATTCGCACACAGGTTAGTAACTAACTTAAATTTATATTTGATTTAATTCCTTATGAACTATATATTTATATCTGTTTATAAGCATATAATGTTTCATTGTAAGCCCCAGATGCTGGCAGCGGCCACCAGGCAAGACACGAGTCAATTGGTCAGCGCATGCATGATCCGGCAGGCTCAAATGATCAAGATCAGGTACAAATTGACGAAGATGTTTAAATTTTTTAATTCTTAAATAATTTTTAATCTCGAGGAGCACCATCTTCAGGCTATTAGTGACCTGTTGGAATGAACGGTGCCTGAATCTGACAATGGTTGGCACCCAAATCCTAGAAAATACATTTTACTTGAAACTACATTTTACTTACCATATAACGGGTCAAATCAAGAAGATGGGCTCTGATGCCCATAGAACTAACTATTGCACCATCATCGGGCTATTGGTGACCTACAGGAACGAACGGAACCTGATTCTGACACTCGTAGTGCCCGAAATTCTAGAAAATACGTTTTACTTGAAACTTTAAACTTAGAATTCAAAACTTAGCGTCTAACGGCCCACTCGGAGTGCCCGAAATTCTAGAAAATACGTTTTACTTGAAACTTTAAATTTAGAATTCAAAACTTAGTATCTAACGGCCCAAATCGAGGAGATGTGCTCCAATGCCCATCAAACTTGAGGACCACCATCATCGGGCTATTAGTGACCTGCAGGAATGAACGGTGGCTGAATCTGACACTCGGAGTGCCCGGAATAAAAAAAAAGTACATTTCATTTCAAACTTTGAACTTAAAACTCAAATTTTAGCTTGTAACGGCCTAAATTGAGGAAATGGGCTTCAATGCCAATGAAACTCGAGGAGCACAATCTCCAAGCTATTAGTGACCTACAAGAATGAACAGTGCCTGATTCTGACACTTGTAGTGCCCGAAATCCTAGAAAATATGTTTTACTTGAAACTTTAAACTTAGAATTCAAAACTTAGCGTCTAACAACTCAAATCGAGTAGATTGGCTCCGATGCCTATCAAACTAGAGGGGCACGATCTCCGACCCATTAATGACATGTTGGAGCAGACGTTGTTTGAATCTGACACCCGGAGTGCTTGGAATCCGAGAAAGTACGTTTCGCTTGAAACTTTAAACTTAGAATTGAAAATTGAGCTTCTAACAGCCACAAATCGAGCAGATGGGCTCCAATACCTATCAAACTTAAGTAGCACAATCTTCGGACTATTAGTGACTTGCAGGAATAAACAGTGTATGAATTCAACACCCAGAATGCCCAGAATCGTACAATATAAGTTTACTTTCAAAACTTTAAACTACGTCATTCAAAATGTTAATTTCACGTACTTTTATTTATTTATATTTATATTTACAATGTTATTGGCTAATAATATTAATCTTTGTTTCCGGTTGATTGACCAGTGCTGCAGCGAACATCTTGTTTTGCTTTTTGTTTTTTTCTCAAAAATTGTATAAGAATTTTTTTTGTTTTGGCATTTAAAAGCATTAAACTTCTATTAAGATAAATTGAAATTTTATTACTAGCTTGTTTTTTTTTTTTTCCCTTATGTGTGTGATTTAATAAAATTTTAGTATCTAGTTTTATAAAATATTGCAAATCAGGTACAGGAACCTAATAGGAAAAAAAAAAATTTAAAAAGAACATTAATATTAGTGACTGCTTAGTAAAAATTAGCTGTCGGTGAAGGGACCCTTTAGCGACCGCCTAGGCCGTCGCTAAAGATCTTCTAGGCAGTCGCTAAAAGTTTTGAAGGTAGACACTTCTTGCGATCGCTAAAAGGATCGCAATTGGTGATCGACCGCCACATAGCGATCGCTAATAGTCTTTAGCGACGAGTTTGTGATGGCCAGCAATTGGCGGTCGATATCTAAAGAGTGTTAGTGACCGCTCCTGTGCCTTTAACGACGGCCTGAGGCGGTCACTAAAACTCTTTTTCCTACTAGTGATAGTTCATTTGGCATAATCTCACCATCGCTGTTAGTAGCATTGGCAAAATTTTTAATATACTTGTCATTTGGTACTGATTTCTTTACAACATACCCACACTAGCATCTTCAGCATCACGCGAGTCAACAAAGTCCTCTCCCTGCCAAACTTCAATATGAAAGTTACCTGCCCAAGGAGTTGCACAGCTTCTAGGCCAGGACTAAACAGAATGATAAAGTCATTCAAAAGAAACAATATTAGGTATACAAGTTTCCATTCCCATTATTTGAATCATATATAAATATAGATACCGTGCAATATAACACATATTTCAAATATTATTCTATAATGTATTATGGTACGTGGTGACCCAATTGTCCTAGCTGTGTCATGCGCTGTTGGATTTGCTCCCACTGATCTCATAGAATTTGGTAAGGAAACACTAAAAATGCTACAACAAAATACATACAAATTATATATATACAAGGCCAAATTGAGTGTACACAAATTTACACGTCTTGCCTGCATACGGGGCATGACGCTTGCCTGATGAGCCACTTGTCCACACAAGTCAAGTGGAATGTGTGCTGGCATCGAGGCAAGATCCTTGCCATCTCCCCAGCTTCAATATCCTACCAAAAGGTCAGAAATACAATGTTGTTATTCGTATACAAATGACGGATAATAAACCAAAATCTTTCCAAGCAAATTAGGACCTGCAAACATATCGTGCAGCAGATGTTATGTGCTGATGCGATTTCACCCGAGATAGCATGACATGGTAGTTTTTTCAACGACTCCTCTGACAACCCTCCCCAAGGTGCGACTTCACCATAGGTGTCATAAACCTCATTATAGCTTAAGTTTGAAATACTTGCCTACTCATCCCAAGTTATCTGAAGGTTAGATCTCAAAATAAACAGAAATTGCCAAAATTTCATTATTAAAAAAAAGGAAAAAAAAGAAAAAAGAAAAAAAGAAAAAACAACAAGAAGAAAAAGAAATAACATGAAAGTTTTTTGGACATAAAAGCAATTTACAATGGTAATAATTCATTGGATTACCTCAACACGGAGGACATTGCTGATTAGGAATATAAATAAAGTAGCTCAAAAAACAGACTAAAATATGAGCCATGTGTTGGAGAAACTTTTAGCTCCACATCTTTTCAAGTGAAAAGAAATGTCAGAGGATAGTAGGACTCAACTTCATACCTAACAAATTTGGAGACCCATCTAATGCCAACATCCCCACATCAAGACTACTCAATATTTGTGACATCACAATGAACTTCATCACCTTTTGATCTCCCAACCGTGTAATGAATAAACCAAACCAAACTAAGCATTTTCCTATTAGGTGGGATCGGCTATATGGATTTGACGATGCCAATCAAATTTGTTGAGAAAAAAAAAAAGAAAAATGACATTTAAAAAAAAAAGAAAAAAAAGTAAAAAGGGAAAAACTGCTAAAACAATCTGCCAAAAGAACCACGACCATCAACAGTAATCCCCAAGAGAGATGAAAAGTTTTCCTCATAATGGCAATCCCACAAACAAACATCATTCCATAGTTTCCTCTTCATCCTGTCTCTTCCAACCCTTTTAAAATGCCCATTCCACAAGCTTAACCCATGCGTCTTAACAACCTCTGTGGCAGCCCAATCTCCCCCATATTTTAGAAGCCATCATCTTCCTCTGAAACTTCTTGACAAGCATTCCTTCAAAACTTTTCAACAAGTTCAAAAGCTGAAATCTCTAGGCACAAAAGGTTAGGAAACATGCATTTCAAATTTTGCAACTCCTAAGATTGTGTATGGATTGAGGATTTATTAAGTTGGAGAAAAAAAACAAAAAAAGAAAAGAAGGGTAAAAGATAACGAAAAGAAGAAGAAAAGATAATATCCCAAATACAAATCTTTGTCTAAAATGATTCAAAACATATAATAAATAAAAGACATTTATCAGTATATTAGCTTTTAGTAATTCAATTAATTTTAATTTCCTAAATTTCATGTTTTTTCCCTTTCATTTTCCATCACAACCTAAACAAGAAAAAGGATTTTTCATCCATATCCTTTTCCTTTGTTCTTGAGAAATTCTTGATCCAAACACAAACTAAGAGTTAAAATTTCTAAATAGACAAGTTCGTTAGAAAACAAGAGCTGAATGGAATTGCTTAGTTTTTTCATGGAACACTAGGTCAGAAACAATAAGAACTGCGGTTTGATTGTCACATAATAATTCCATAGGCCGTGGATGTTGAACTCCTAATTCTTTAATCATGTTATGCATCCACATTAACTCACATGAAGTGTGAGTCATAACTTTATATTCTGATCCTACACTTGATCTTACTATCACCGTCTACTTCTTGCTCTTACATGATATTTGATTACCTCCAACAAAGATACAATAGTTAGAAGTAGAGTGTCTGTCTGATGGTGATCCCACCCAATCTATATTTGTATCCATGTACTAAAGTATGACCATTTTTCTAATATAACAAACCTCTTCTAGGTGCTCCTTTCAAATATTTCAAAATTTAGACAACTACATCCCAATAGCTAGTACAAAGTGACTCTAGGCACTAATTGATCACACCTGTAGGGAATAATATTTGGTCTCGTCAATGTTAGGCAATTTAATTTCCCAACCAATTTTCTATACTGACTGAAATTCTCTAACAGATTATCTTTATCTGCAACAATTTTTGTATTAGAATCCATCGGTATGTCCACAGGTTTCAAACCCAACACACATATTTTAGATAGGATATCAAATACATATTTTCTTTGTAAGAGAGCAATACCTTTAAGTGATCAGACTACCTCACTACCTAAAAAATACTTAAAGTAGTCTCAATTCTTTATTACTAAACTTACATTGAATGAATGACTTCAAATCAATGATTCTCTGTGTATCATCACCGGTAATGACAATGTCATCCACACACACTAGGAACCATATTCGTCCATGAACGGTGTGATGATAAAATACAGAATGGTCTACACCACAAGAAGACCAAACTCCATGGCTACAATGCGAAATCTCCGAAACCATACCCAAAGAGGCTGCTTTAGACCATATAGTAATTTCTTAAGTTAATTGAGTAGTCCTAGGCTACACTATTCTTAAGCAACAAACACAGTAAGTCGCTCCATATAGACTTCTACCAAGTTACCGTGTAAAAATGACATCAATTTGATGAAGAGGCCAATGATATATAACCAGAAATTATAAGACAAACAAATATAATCTTAGCAACAGCAGAGAATGTTTCCGAGAAATCCAAACCACAAATTTAGGTGTATCTTTTGGCAACCAAACAAGCTTTCAATTTGTCTATAGGTGTATCTTAACGGTGAAGACCATCGAAATCCAACAACTAAATTACTAGGAGAAAGATATCAAATCCCAAGTATCATTAGCCCAAAACATAGACATTTCATCCCCAATGGCAAAATGCCATCTAGAGTAGGACAAAGCTTTATACACAATAGAAATAGAAGATAATTTGGAAACAAAGGCAAGATACAAAGGAAATAAGGCATGATATGACACAAATTTAGAGATGGGATGAGAAGTACATGTATATTTACCTTTCCGAATAGCAATTTGCCCATCTAAATCACTTGTACAAGTTAAGAGACATAGAGGGCGGCAGCCTTTTATAGTTGTTGACGATCTACCATTCAACGCTGATTTGAGTTCATCCGATAATTGTCGATCATCAGTTGCTCAAGTCAACACCTTATACGGCAACGCTCAGGCACCGCCAACTTCTTCACGACCACATTACTGACGGAGCAACGACACCCATCGTCGGATGTCCGACCTGCTAGCACCAACTCTCACCAACAAAACTAAGCAAAGCCACAAAGAGATTCATCTCATACTAGTGAGTTTTGTCGACCAAACTGAGAGACCCAACTACGGCCCACTCACACTAACAAGCCGGCGACGAGTGAGATCCACTTTTAGAGATCTCTCCCTATGCAAGTAAGTGCGTGCTCGATCGTGTCGGGAATCATAGGCCGCATGAGGGTAATTATGGGGTTAGACCACCTATGTAATACCCTAGAAATCACCATAATAAGTTTAACAATATAGTCAAGGCAGTTAAAGTTGACGCTCCATCCTTTGAAGGACAATTAAACCTCGGTGTCTTTTCTGATTGGCTTCTTAAGATTGAAGATTATTTTAAGTGGTATCGTATGTCTGACTTGCATCAAAGTCATGTTTTGCGTAAATGAAGCTAGTTGGCTCCACCAAATAGTATTGGTAGCGTGTTCAGATTAAGAGAGAGAGATTTGGAGGCTCACCCATTAATAGCTAGATTGACATGAAAGTCAAATTGCACAAGAACTATCTCCTTGCCTATTATAAGGACCAATTGAATGATCAATTAATGAACTTTAGGCAAACGTCACTTAGTGTTATTGAATACATTTCTAGTTTTGAAGCTCTTTTTATGAGATGTGATATTAGGGAGGATTCTTGGCAAACAGTTGGTCGATTCATTAATGAGTTGCAACCAGAACTCAAAAAAGAAGTTAGTCCATTTTCACCATTAATGGATATGTCTTTATCCATTGAGCAACTTTATAAACTTCCTATCCGTAGACATTGTTGCACAGTGTCCACAACGAGCATTTGTGCTCAATCAAAAAGTCTAGACCTGTCACCTGAGTTTAATGAGTTTGAGCAAGTAGATGATTTTGATCCTGAGGATGGGCATGAGGAACACAAGGCCGAGAATGAATTCCATCTTAGTGTCATGTGATACATCTTATCAACCCATGCAAAGGAGAAATATTGGAAGCGCACTAGCATATTTTGGACTTTCCATAAATGTGGGACTAAGGTTTGCAAGATTGTCATAGATGGGGGAAGAACCAAGAATGTATTGTCCACTCCAGCACTTAGTAGGATTGGGCTTAAGCCAGTGCTACATCCCATACATTTCAAGTAGCTTAAGTAGACACAATTAATCTTCCTGTTACCCACAGGTGTTTAGTCCTTCTCCAGATGGGAAGTTACTCTGATAAAGTGTGGTGTGATGTTCTTCCCATGGACATCTTGCATGTGTTACTTAGTCGTCAATGGATTTATGATATGGATGTGGTATATCATGGGCGCTCTAACACTTACACTTGTCAATACTAAGGTAAGACCATTCAATTGAACCCTATTAAGCCGAGGAAACAAGGATTTGAGTCCTCACCCAAGTCTGGTTCCCAGGCTAAGCCCATCCCCTTTTCCCCCTTCCTAAAAAAACACACCATCCAGTTAATGAATAGAAAGGAATTTGAGAAAGTTCGGATGGAGTGTAGATTTGTTTTAGTTTTGGTGGTCAAGAATGTTTTCCATGTCCAGCCTGCAAATCTCGTAGCCCTAGACCTTGAACTTGCTCAATTGCTTGAGCAATTTAAGGATGTGACCCTTACAAATCTCCTTGAGAGATTTCCGTCTATGCGGGGACATTTAGCATACCATAAACTTCATACCTAGATCTCAGTTGTCTATTTTTCCTTATTATGATGAATCCTAGTGAGCGTGAAGAGTTGCAAAGACAAGTAGGAGAACTTTTACAGAAGAGTGCTATTCGAGAGTGTCTTAGTCATTGTGTTGTGCCTGCTTTATTGACTCCTAAGTCGGTCGGGTAGTGGAGAGTGTGCACTGATAGTTGAGCTATTAATTAGATCATTGTCAAGTACCATTCCCCGTCTCGAGGATATGCTAGACCTATAAGGCAAGTCCCTTTGATAGATCTTCGTAGTGGCTACCATTAGATTCGCATTAGGCCTGGCAATAAGTGGAAAACTGTCTTTAAAATCCCCAATGGCTTGTATGAATGGGTAGTCATGCCATTTGAATCGTCCAACGCTCCTAGTACCTTCATAAGAGTCATAACTCAGTAACTATGCCCTTTCCAATGGAAATTTTTGGTTGTATACTTTGATGACATACTTATCTACAGTAAGACCAAGAAAAAACACTTAGGTCATTTTAGTAGGTTTTTGAGGTTTTGCAAACTGCACAGCTTTATGCGAACATCAACAAGTATTCCTTCATGCAATCTCAGGTATTCTTGGGTTCAATGTGTCTAACCAGGGAATGGCAGCAAACCTTGAAAAGTTAGGGCTATTTGTGAGTGGCCTGAACCTAAGACTATTTTACAGGTTTGTAGTTTTCATGGGTTAGCCACATTTTATAGGAGATTTGTTAAGGGTTTCGGGTCTATTATGGCTCCCATCACAAATTTCATAAAAAAAAAGGGAAATTTTCAATGGACCACAACTGCCACTAGGGCATTTAAGGAAATCAAGAAAAGCATGGTAGAAGCCCTTGTTTAGACACCCTGACTTTTCAAGACTTTGAGGTTGCGTGTGATGTCTCTAAGGGTAGGTATAGGAGGTGTTTTTAGTCGAGAGGGTCGGCCGATAGTATACTTCAATGAAAAGCTTAATGACACCAGGAAATGATACTCTACATATGATAAACAACTGTTTGCTATTGTATGCTTTGTGGCATTGGCGGTATTACCTATTACCACAAGAGTTTATTTTATACTCTAACCATCAGACCTTAAAATAACTTTATTCCTAAAATAAATTGAGCAACAAGCATGCTTCATGGGTAAAGTTTCTTCAAGAATATATCTTTGTTCTTAATAACCGCACAAGTGTAAAGAATAAGATTGTTGATGCTTTGAGTAGGGTCGCTCTCACTTTGCAGTATATGAGTGTTAGTGTCATAGGTTTTGATAGGCTCAAAGATGAATACTTGACTTGTCTAGATTTTGACCTAATCTTTCAAGAAATCCAAGATGGTAACCTTCGTGAGCTTGATTTTATTATTCGAGATAGTTACTTGTTTTGTGGATCTAAGTTGTGCATTCCCTGTACCTCTGTTGGAGAATTTTTGGCTTGGGAGTTGCATGCAAGTGGCTTAGCCGGCCATTTTGGTGGGGATAAGACAATCGCTTTAGTCGAAGATAGGTTTTACTAGTCATCTTTAAAGAAAGATGTGGCCAAAATTGTTTTTTAGTGTCGCATATAGGTAGCTAAGGCTAAGAAACAAAACTTTAGATTGTACACACCTTTACTTATCCCACACGCACCTTGGCAGGAGTCCTCTTGAGTGTATTCATGGTCTAACCCCTTGCCAATCCATTGACCTTATCTCCTTGCCATCTGATAACCGGCCATCTCAATCAACTTAATATTTTGCCCAACACATAAATGATATCTATGCTAATGTTTGACGTAAAATTGTGACTAATAATTTATATTATAAACTAGTTGCTGAGTACACCGTTGTAATATTATATTTAATGAAAGGGATTGACTTATGATTTGTGTTTGCCCAGAGCACCATCCTAAATATTCTTTCAAGAAGTTACATGCACGTGCCATTGGACCTTTTCATATTCATAGCAAATTAGACCCTAATGCTTATTTAGTTGCTTTACTTGCTGATATGAATATTAGTCTAGTTTTTAATGCAGAGGATTTGTTACCTTATCGAGACACGATCAAGCCTCCAATCTTTCCTACAATTACTTCTGTAGGTAATTTAGTTGGCTCTTCTGTTCCTTCGCTGGTGCCAACCATTCCACCTCTTCCAAAGTAGAATATAGAGCAAATCACTGATGTACTTCATTTTGAGACTACCATTTGATGTAGGACGAAAGAGAATAAAGCAAAGAGATAGAAATAGAGAGAGAAAGTTTAAGAGATAGGGAAGAAAGAAAAAGAGGGGGAGAGAGAACAGGCACGGAGCCTTCAATAACTCAATTTTTCATATTCATCAATATCTTTAACCCTAATCATCTAAAGCCTT
>QLOD02000033.1:20381553-20411479 GCA_003260245.2 Sideroxylon spinosum | reverse complement strand
TTTTTCTTTTTTTTGGCGAAAGTCATTCATACGAACGAGTGTTTGGATAATAAAAAATATAAAAATAATTATTAAAAATCCCACAAAAATACTTATTAATTTTTTTAATTAAATTTCATTATATATCACTCTTATATTAATTCTTTATATTCTTTTTAATATTTTTCATCATCCAAACATTTCAAAATTTCCATTAACCCAAAATAGTTAACTGATGTTAATATAATATTAATCACGCCAAAATAGTTACTAATATTTTATTTTTCCATTTTTTATTGACCCATTAACCATGTTATTACGATAATCTCCCCCTCTTAATTTTACAATTTTTTATGAGAATATTAATATATCAGAACATGCTCGCGTATCCTCGTTTGGTAAATTGTTTAAAATAAAGTTGGCCACGTGTTGTGGCGTGGTGGGACAATTGTTTTAAACAAAATAACGGTAAGTTAAATGTACTATAATCCTTTGAAAATTATTTAAAATTTTTAAAAATTATTTATTTTACTTTACTTTTTCTCATTTCAATTACTTTTTAAGCGGTCATTTTATTATTTATCCACCAATTAAAAGAGAAAAACAAGAATAACAATAAGTTACGGTTTAAAGTTCAAAAGAGAATTTAGTGAATAAAGTGTTATATATCAGCGATCATGATTTTTTTTTTAAATTATTTATTGATGTTAATTTAATTTGATTAAAATTAATTCAATTTAACTAAGAAAAAAAAAGAATAATTTAAAATTTAATTTTAACCAAATTAAATTAATACTATTAGATCAATTAAAAACTGTTGATACGCATCACTTTATAGCTTTGGCATACTTCAACCTCTGTATTGGAAAGGGGAAAGCTACCATCATTTTAAGTTGAACTGATGAATTAAACTTAGGGTGCCATTATATGCGACTCAATTTTTTTTTTCATGCAATTCAATTAATTCATGCATCTTATATTTTTTTCAAATAACTTAATAATTTTTTCACGTAATCTATAAATTATATCTAAAGTTCCAAAAATATCTTTTTTCCTAAAATCCTTAAAATATTAGAAATCCTACAAATTCCTTAAAATATTAGAAATCCCACAAAATTTACACTTGTTTTAATAAGAGATTATTGAAATATTATATAGTCATTGAAAAAAAATATCAAAACGGTAAGAGCCTATTAATATGTTTTAATATTTTTATTAATTAGTTGTTGAAATGTTTCGTTTATTTTGATGTGAAAGTGTCAAAAGTTTATGTGGTTAATTACTAAATTTTTTAAGCAATTGGTTGTTGAAATTGTTTGATTTTTTTCAATAAGTACTTGTTGAAAGTTTTTTATTTGTTCAGTATTCAATTACTGAAATATTTCATTTATATATCGAAATTTTTTTTCAGCAAGTCATTGTACAATTTGTTTAGAATGCGGGTTATATATAATAAATATGGAGAGCAATGAGATCATTTTGTATTAGAATATGTTTATCTTAAAATGGAAAAAAATTTAACGGAAATGCGGAAGAAAAAATAAAATTGTAAATAAGGATAGCCTTAAAAGTTAAGGTTTCAAATATAATCATAAATTTTTAATTCAAAAATATATATAATTCGTTAATTTAACAATTCAAATTTTCAGTGACTATTAAAAATTATGTCAAGCTCCGTAGTCAACTTAAAAGCTGTTGCTTTCTCTTGGCGGTTTAAAAAAATATGCACATAGTATACAACTTGCCTGACAAAAAAAAAAAAACAAAAAAAAAAGAAAAGAAAAAAAAAAACACGACAACAACGACGATACGAAATCTTAAAATGTATTGCCTATTTTGTTTTTCCCTTCCAAGGTGATTCGCCCACGCAAAACGGACAAGTGAGGATTGACAACCGTACACCATGATTAAAAACATCACAAGGATATTATAAAATAAAAAGATTCAGTCAGTTACCTATTCAAGAGGGAAATAATGCTAGATGATGACTAGGAAAACTCTAAATCGCAGCTCCAAGAAAAAAATAATAATAATAATGATTTAAATTGAGATGTTTGTTATTTATGAAGGTGTAAAATCCTAGTTTATCCGAGAAAAGATTTTGGAATAAAACTTATTCGGATGAATACAAATATTTTAAAAAGAATTCCATATAAGTTTTGATTCTTAAAAAAATAATAGAGTATGAGAACGCTACTGATGGTGCTTGTAAGTACCTAATTATAATTATCTAAAAACTATGCTGCATACCTACTGTATTAGGGCTGTTTTGATTCAGCACAATAATTGTAAGTACCTAATTATAATTATCTACACGACGCAGCACAGCCTTGTAAAGTCGTCAAGGGGGATAGAAAGGGAGATATACAGCCTTAATACAAAGTTTTTCTAGGGTTTTCTTAAGTGTTCTTTTGAATGTTTTGAAGAATGTTTTTGTGAATTTTTAGAGTTTTCATTGGTGCGTTGTCAACATTGATTGTTTTTCGTTTTGCTTTAAAGTACGGTATTTGATTTTAGTTTTAATTCAATGAGTGTTCTTACTTGTTTCTCATTTATTTTTACATCTTGCGTTGTTATTGATTCAATGTTAGACTAAACCAATCGTTCTTAATTCAACGAATCAAGGAAGGGTAGATTGTTACGATCATTATGATGTGTCTAGATCTGTGCGTGTGATGTGAAAACGTACACGTAGAGATTTACAACGTTTAGATTTAATTTTATTTGTTTCAAAAACCTTTGAAAATGAAAATCCTTGATCAAATTCTTTGTACTCATTGATAAAGATTTTCGGATCTAAATCTTTTCTTTCTTTTTAATATTTTTGAGATAAATAAATTAGATCTGAACCCTAATATTATTAAAAGAAAATCATCCAGTTTTATATTCTTAAACGTGAGTACAAATTGAGTATAGGAAAAATTAATGAATTTTTTCACGAAAATATTTTCTGATCTATTTTTCCTTTAGGTAAAGCTTAGATCGTAGTAAAAGCACATCACATTGTGAAATAATTATTCCACCTAGATTTTGAAAGTTTAACCAAGACTTTTATTCATTTTTTTGGTTATAATCTCAATTCGAATTGCTATTTATTTTTCTGTTTTTAAATTCTAGAAATTTAATATATCGCTTTAAATTAATTTTAATTGTTGAAGTTTATTACTAACTAAAAATTGGATCAAACTCAATCTTAAAAACCCTTGAAAACTTATAAATTGTGAACTAGGTAGTGAATACTTTTTTCTATTGAAACCTAGAAAATTAAAACATTAGATTTTCTGTGGATACGATACTGAATTCACCAGGTAAAACTACATTGCACACCCTTACACTTTGAGGTATTTTTAGACACAATTTCTAGAGGCGATCAAGTTTTTGGCGCCGTTGTCGGGGAACCCAAACTTAGTTTTTAGGTTGCTTTAGATTAAATTTATTTACTACCCTTTAAGAAAAATATTTTCTTCAAATTCACCGAGTATAGATAATTGCTATCCGATGTATTTTATAAATTTTTTATTTAGCTTATGAGTACTTGGAATCATGGGAAAGATGGTAGACTAATACGCCATGAACACATTAATATTCCCTTCAATCCCGAAAACCTCTATGTAGAACTTTCACTATCATCCTCTTCTACTCCTATTGTAGAAATGGCAGCGAATGATCAATCTATCATTGGTAGAAGTTCAATGAGGGATATACTATAACAAGATAGGCATGCACCTAAATCTTGTATAGTATGGCCTGAAAATCAAAGACTTTTCAGTTTCAAACCTGGAATGATCCAACTCTTTCTAACCTTTCACGGTATGAAATCTTAAAATCCTTATGAACATTTAACTAGGTTTAAGAATAGTTGTGTGACTTTCAGAGATCAAAATTATCCCATCGAGCTAGTATTTCTAAAAATTTTTCCTTTCTCTTTTAAGGATAAAACTATTAGATGATTTGAATTCTTGCAACCAAATTCTATTTGTTCTTTGGAAGAAATGCAAGCTAAATTTCTTAAGAAATTTTTCCTCCTAATCGAACTAATGCTATTCAACACCAAATTTTGAATTTTGCTCCTTAGATTGGTGAAACCTTTTGTCAGTGCTGGGAAAGGTTCAAAACACTTCCACAGTCTTGTCTACATCATGGATTTGAAGTTTGGCGTTTTGGTAAGTATCTTCTTGGATCATTAACGTTACAACTAAAACAATTTATGGAAACTGTGTGTAATGGATAGTTCTACGATAAAACTTTGGAAGAAGCATATGAGTGTTTTGAATTCTTTGTTAAAAATTTACAAACTTAGAATAATACAGGAACTTAAAACACCCAATCTGTTAGTGTTGCACCAAACAAAGGTTTACACCAATTAAGTGAAACTAATGAACTTAGAGCCAAATTAGTAACACTAAGTAGGGAGATTGAGACCTTGAAAATTAAAAAGGAAACACCTAATGTCGAGGAACCCGTGGTAAGTGTTTATTGCCTTATGTGTGATAGCTAAGCACAAAAGACAGATGATTGCCCTACTATCCCCACTTGTAGAGAAATATTGCAAGGACAACAATCTAATGAATTAGCTATCAATGCGATCAACCAATTCCATCCACCATATCGCGGACAAAATCAATGGGGAAATCCATTTTCTGAAACCTTTAATACAGGCTGGAGAAATCATCCTACTTTAGATGGAGAAATGATAGAGCATCAACACCTCAATAGTTTCATTCTGCTCTACCTCCACCTATTCCACAAATTCCTATCCATAATCTAGGATCATCTCAGAATATGGGACCACATCCAAATACACAATTCCTTCCTAATAAACGGTCTACCGAAGAAACTCTTTAGCAATTCATGGCTACAGAATCTATATTATGGGCCCAACATAATCTAGTAATGGATGACACAAAAGGACAACTGACTCTTATAACCCAAATACTGAGTAATCAGTAGAAAAGTCAATTGCTTACTCAATCTCGTCCAAATCCATCTGCTCAAGTGAATCAAGCTGAAGGATCTTCCAATGCTCAAAATAATCTAGAGCAAATTTAAACTATCATGTCCCTTAGGTATGATAAAGTAATAGACAAAACCATTCATCCTAGGGTGGCTGAGCCCAGGAAAGAGTTGGAACCTAAACGGATAGAGGAAGATAAGTTCCATACAGAAGAACAAGTACAACTAGATGTAAACAAAGGAGAACATGAGAAAGACGTAGAAAAGGGGAGTGTGAAGAAAGATAAAAAAGAAGTAAAGGTTACTTAAAGAGAATATGTCCCCTAAACCACCATTCCCTCAAATATTTTAAAAATCAAAGAGAGATGCTCAAGCTACAGAAATATTAGAAGTGTTCAAGCAAGTCAAAATCAACATACCTCAAATTGATGCAACTAAGAAAATTTCTGCATATACCAAATTCTTAAAGGAATTATGCACGGTGAAAAGAAGGCTAAATGCAAAAGAGAAAGCCTTTTGAATTGAACAAGGTAGTGCTATTCTTTATGGTCGTATACCCCCTGGCCATGTTTGTTTGAGGAATTAAAATGAGGGATTGGATAAGCAGTCTACCATTTTTGACCAAGTTGACCTTAGTCATGTGTTTGTTTTGTAATATTAGAACTCCGCACTGGACTTCATATCCTCCAAAATAAGGGATAAGTAATACCATGGGGGATGTGGTATTACTCATCCCCCATCTTTGGATTTGCTTCCCTCCAAAATCCAATGGTTCAGAATTATTTCCTATCACATCTTATGTCAATCATATGTTTTATCCCACCAATCAAACACTACATTTGTAATCCCAAAACAAAAACTAATCCCATGTTTTATCTAGTCCTGTGTATTATCCGATTTTATTAATTATAACACATCATCCAATCCCTCTAAACAAACACACCCCCTAAGTATGAGGACCTTGGATGTCCTACTATATAATGTCACATAGGGAATGATTATATCAGCCGAGCACTACTTGATTTAAAGACAAGTATAAATTTACTCTCATAATCAATTTATTAACAATTAGGTTTTAGAATAGATAAAGCCCACTCGTGTGACAATTTCACTTGCTGAAAGATCTATTAGAGTCCTACGATGAATAGTTGAGAATGTATTAGTTCAAGTAGAGGATTTTTTCTTTCCAATTGACTTTATCATACTGGATATACAGCCCTTAACCAATCTTTTTGCACCTAATTCTACACCTGTTATATTTGGCAGACCATTCATAGCAACTTCAAATGCACCTATTAATTGCAGGAATGGATCAGTGAAACTATCTTTTGGAAATATTGAGTTCGAAACTAATATTTTCCATGTTAGTAAACATCCAAAAGAATAGCCTAATGTTTAGGAGGTGGATTCGATAGAAAACATAGTAAGAATTATATTGATCGTGAATTCATAGAGGATCCATTAGAGAGCTCTATTTACTTCAGTGAGGAGAATCTAACTTTTTCAACTCAAATGGTCGATGTAAGAGCAATATATGATTGGTTAGAAGTGTGCCCAATTATGTCAATCGGAAAATGGGTACCAACCTTTGAACCACTGGGACCAATGTTAAATAAAGCAGAATCATCAGAATTAAAAGCTCCTAACCCTGATAGCAAGCCCCTTCCTAGCAATTTAAAATACTCATTCCTTGGAGAACAAGAGACATACCCAGTAGTTATGTCATCTGAATTAATAACTGAACAAGAATACCAATTACTAAATCTTTTGAAAAGCCATAAGAAAGCTTTAGGTTAGTCAGTAGTAGAATTCACTAGTATTAGTTCACTTCTCTGCACACACCGAATTTATTTAAAACAAGATGCTAAACCAGTTAGAAAAATGCAAATAAGGCTCAATATGAATATGAAAGATGTAGTAAGAGCTGAAGTGTTAAAATTACTTGATGTAAGAATTATATACCCAATCTTTGATTCTAAATGGGTAAGCCCCTACATGTGTGGTTCCTCTAAAATCAGGTGTTACTGTAGTTTGGAATGAGAATAATGAGTTGATTCCAACTCGAATTCAAACTAGATGGAGAGTATGCATTGATTATAGAAACTTGATGCAGTGACCCGAAAAGATCACTTCACTCTTCCATTCCTTGATCAAATTTTGGAAAAAGTAGCTGGGCGTGCATATTACTGTTTCTTAGATGGTTATTCGGGCTATGATCAAATAGCTACTACTTTAGAAGATTAAGCTAAAACTACTTTTACTTGTCCTTTTGGCACATTTGCTTATAACCGAATGCTCTTTAGTCTTTATAACGCTCTTGCTACCTTTTAGTTCTGCATGATCAGTATTTTTAGTGAAATGGTAGAAGAAATCCTAGAGATCGTTATGGACGATTTCTTTGTTTAAGTTGATTCCTTTAAACAGTGCTTAAAGAATCTTGATGTGGTATTGACTCAGTATGAGGAGAAAAATCTAGCGCTTAATTAGGAAAAACACCATTTCACGGTAACTAAAGGCATAGTTTTAGGTCACATTGTTTCCAAAGAGGGCATCCAAGTCGATTAAGCTAAGGTAGAATTAATTCAGAATCTTCCCACTCCACAATCTGTTAAGGATATTGGCTCATTCTTGGGCTATGTTGGATTTTATCGATGTTTCATTCAATCATTTAGTGAATTTTCAAAACTCTTGCGTCATTTATTAACACAAGAGGCATCTTTTGAATGGATACCACAATGCCAATAGGCATTTGAAAAACTCAAGACTTATTTTGTGAGGGACTACGAGAGACCTGCCTATGGGATAATAAAATAGGAGGTGAAGCAGAGAAATAATCCCTTCCGTTCCACATCACCTGGGTAGTGGAAGGGAGCGACATATATGTAATGTCCGACATCAATATAGTACAACGTCTTTTAATGTCGTGAGGCACTAGGCTCAATGGGAATTCCAAGGTTATGCGTGCTCTATTGGGAATATTACTAGGAAAGGTGACCTCCTGGGAAACAGCTTACCAAGCCCAAAACAGAAAATATTGAACTATGTGGATGCAGATCATTACAGATGGTATTAGAGCCAATATCTCTTGATTTACGAAACAACTCTAGGGATGTCTCCATATCTCTTGGTTTACGAAAAGCCATGTCACATACCTGTTGAATTTGAACATAAAGTATATTGGACTATCAAACAATTCAACATTGAAATTGACGAGACTTGGTTATATTGTAAACTTTAGATTATTGAGACGGAAGAGTTACGAAATGATGCCTATGAAAATGCTCAAATCTCAAAAGAAATGATGAAGAAGCTCCATGACCAACATATAGCTCGTCATTCATTTCACGAGGGGTCAAAAAGTACTCCTTTATCATTTCTAAATGGATGGTCCCTTCATAATAAAGAGTGTTTCTGAACACAGCACTGTTGAAATAGAAAACCCAAAGAATAAAAATCGCTTCAAGGTAAATGGGCACTGACTTAAACCATATTTAGAAACTTTTACGGAATTAGTTGAGTCGTGGGACCTTTTGGATCCTCCGCTATACGAGTAGTCTCCAATTAAAGTGTCTATTAGATGTATATTAGTTCGTTTAGAATAGTTTTAGAGCTAGAATAGCATAGTTTTTTATTTATTTATCCTTAAAAAAAAACCGGTTAGTCTAGACCACCTGTTTGTCCCGGTTCGGACCATAGTGGAGTGGAATTTGTGGGGATACATAGCCGGTCTAGACCACTCCCCAAGTGGTCGGAACCTTGCACTTTTCATTAAAACCCAAATCCTTCTTTTGTTTGATTGAGACTTCATCTTCAAAGCCTTCCTCTCCATGGCTCCATCTCTCAATCCTCTTTCAAATTGTTCCTTCCACCATCCATGGTACTTAGGTCACTCCAAATCGCTCAGGGCTTACTCCATCTTCTCTTCCATCTTCAAAATTTGGTAAGTTCCTTTCACATTCTTCCTCAAGCCCTAACTATATAATCTTCCACTTAAATCTTCATCCTTCAAGTTTAGTTTAAATCCTTCTTAGATTAAGCCTCCCAAACATCTTTTAATCTTTTTGCTTGTTATAATGTTTTTCATATAAGTTGTTTGGTTTATCAAAGAGGATTTACCTATGGCTTGAAGTTATGATTTGGGTCTCTTTCCTTTTCTTAATCAAGGTACGTAGCTTGTAAACTCGAATGGGTGGTCTATTTTGCTCAATTGCATGTAAACTCTTTTAATTGATTGTGTAATTTATTGGGTAATTGAAATTTCCTATTTTTCCAAGATTGGACCAGATTATGTGGTTCCTTCAAGCTATTTAGGAAAAATTCTTTCGATGATAACTTTTTGTTCATATTTTGTAGTTTTATTTTACTTGTAGTGGGCCACTGAATTTGTTTGGACATAGGGCTTGATTATTGTTAATTATCTTACCAATATTGTCCCTTTTAGATATAGCAAAAATGTCCCCACGAGTTAAGCAAGCTGCCCATAGGTAAATTGATTCCACCTCTTTTAATCCAAATTATATTTGGAGAAAACAAGCTGAAACTTAATATGATGATATTTGGGCTTACAAGCCAGTAGTAATTGAAAGGTTTTGGCAAATTGATCAATTTAAAAGGAATGATTTCATGCTACAACAAAGTTTTGAGGGTAGACAGTGGTTGGGGTTAGCAAGATTTCATTCCAGATGCATGGTGGACACAATTTCGCAAATATTAAAGAAAATTCTATAATTAGGAGGAAAGGTCATGAAAGAATAATCAATTGGGTTCGGGGAGTTGAAAATGTCCTCACACCTAATGATTTTTCACAAGTTTTCCAACTTCTCGTATTTTAAACCTAGAATTCTCTCATCCAGTTGAGGGTGTTCCACCACTGCCTATTATTGCTTAGATCTTATTAGAGGGCCAAGAGTGGATTGCGGAATATAAGAAACCAGTTTCTATGCTAAATGAAAGATATTAGGCCTAGCACATGTTCTCTTACACTAATCTCCTACCATAGAACAGGCATGTTGATTGTAACCCACTTCCGACTTGATTGATAGATGCCATTGGGACGGGAATGATGATTGACCTACCCTCTTAGTTCTGGGACCATATTGCATACACATTTGAACTCCCTGGAACACTCACAGCATTACCTTTTGGATGTGCCTTTACAGAAATTTTCAGGAGAAAGGGTTCGTAGTTTACGGATGGCATGCCTTTGACCCTAGGATTGAATACTTTTAATATCATTTCTTATTTCTGAATCCTGGGGTAACATGGCTAGAATCAAGAAAAGAAGAACGGAGGCTAATGAGGAAGGGAGTGGGACATATGCTTAGACTGACAAAGAAGTGGAACATGAGTGTCAAATGTTGGGCTGGCTTCTCCAAATAGGTGCATTGGCAGACAGAATGAGTCACTTGGAGCAAAACTAAGAGGATGACCATGAACTCTTACTACAAATTTAGAGGTCACAACAGACTCAGGGTTATTTCTTGAAGAGCATTCTAGATAACCTTTAGGACTCATCTTATCCACCACCGCAAATATTACCTGTTTTATTTCTTTTTCTTTTTTTGGGTGTTATAATTTTTATGAGTTTAGGATTTAGATTCAGTGCTCTATTTTGTATCTTTAAAACTTTAGAATTCTGTCGTACTTTTATTTTGTTAGACTATGTTGATGATTATCTTAATTTAATTTCATATCCCCGTTATGCCTGTTATTTCTCTTTAATTTCTTTTTATTGTTTTAATTCTTTTCATTCTGCTACTTATTTCATGCTCAGCAATATTATGTTGATTTTCTTATTATGTACTTTATGTATTTTGTGTAAGGACAGGTCCATCATGTCTAACAAATCTGTAAATCAAGATAAAGAGTTAGATATTTACATTAATAATCCTAATGGTGATGATTTGTCGGATAGTTCAGAGTGTCTCATTGAGGATTGGTCTGATGATTATTTGAATAAAGTAATTCTTTACTCCTTTCTTATATTTTCCCTCCCATAATCCTTATAACACCTGACCAGTTTCTTGAGGAGTAAGGATGGGACGAGCTAGGCTTAGAGATTTTAGTGCGTATAGGGTAGGCTAAGGTAGACATATATATTGAGTGGCTTGATGCACCAATCTATGACACTAACACCGAAACTATAGTCATATTAGACGATTCATCACACTCTAATTATGACAATATGCCTCCATTAGAAAATATTCTTGATTTGGGTAATGAGACTGATGAGAATACTACCACTTTTATCAAGTCTGATTATGGTGACTAGCCTCCACAAGATTTTACAATTCTTGATGAAGTTATTGTTATTATCAATCATGCATTAGCTAAGCATGTAGCCGATATGAGTTATTTCTTTCCCCCTATCGTCTTTTATTTTCTGTTTCTCTTTTATTTATTCACCTTTTGTTATTTGTTTTAACATCATTAGTCATTTGCACTTTAAGTTGGGGGGTCTTCTTCTTACATATATTCCATTTAGTTTATTCTTCCTTTACTTTTGTTCTTACACAATACACACAATGGGGACAATGTGCGTCTTAGGTTGGATGGGGATGGTTCATAGTATGTCGCTTCCCTTACATATTATTAATGATTAATGTATGTGTTAGCTTTACTTTAATGATGGTAATAGTTATGAAAGTAACAAATGGTTTGATTTTCAATTTTGAAACAGGGAACTAAAACTAAAATTGAGTATAAACTTTTCTAATGTATTGAAGACTTGTCTCTTAAGGCCATCGAAATGAAGATGTGTTAAGAATTAGAGTTCGTGAAATTTAGTTATTCAACTATACCAAAATAGAGGTGGAGACTTAAAATCCTATATTTTGTGAGCTTTTGATCTTGAGCTTTCGTTTTTTAGGGTTTTATACTTAACATTCTATATTATTTCTTTCATCTCACTTTTCTTGAATAGTTTCATCACTTTATTTTACTTTGGTATTAAATGCACAATATGCTATTCATGATTTACATGTATGGATCAATGCCTCTAACAAAGTGTTATTAACCTAGAGAGTGATGTTAGGCCATCTTTCTTACATTTAGATGCCTGTGAATTTTCTTTGATTACATTTACTTGTGAAGCCACTTGGAAGCCTTGTTTTTTTTTTTTTTTTTTTTTTAACAAAACAATAATAATAATATATGGAATTTTTTGTTAGCCACATTTTTAACCCTTTAACCTTAGATATATAGGTGAACCAACCCTTGCATGTCATGGGATACTTGTGCAGAATTTTGTAATAAGGTGTATAAATGGGGGAGCTTGTAATTGAAAAAGAAAAACAATTAAAAAAAATGTGATATAACAGTTCATGAGTTCATTACAATCATTCCTATCAAAGAGGAAAAAAAAAAAAAAAAGAGTTCAATGTGTGGCATTCAAGGAGTTGAAAAGAGAAAAGGTACACAGTATTTCATTGCACTATCACTATTATCCTTAGACATGCATTTTAATTTTTCTTATCTTTGTTTGTTGAACCAATACCCCATGGCCAAGCTATAACCTAGTAAAGACATAATGGACTTTAGGTGAAAGGTACTTATAAGAGCATTGATCTATTTCATGCAGTTGATAATAGTTTTCGTGTTTATGCATTAATACATTCCATTCATGAAGCTATGCAACACTCAATATCTTAATTCTTCAGTCACTTTTTGATTGGGTTCATTGCACGTGGTTGATATTGAATCCATGCATGAACCACGAGAGTAACCCTTTTAAGTGAATTCATTTGAGAGTGAACATCTTGATGAGATTTGAACTCAAGACCATAATCTTTGAGTATATTGTTAGCTTTGTTAATTGAATGGCAATATTTGACGCACTTGAAATTAAATGGTTAGAAGGTTAGATGAGTCCAGGGTAGGTTGGGAAAATTTATGCAAAATTTTAAAAGTTTGGTTATATGTTTCATATTGAATTTGAATCAGAAGTTATTGAAATTATTATTACTATCCATTGAATTAGTTTAAGAATTTTGTGGGTAGATTCACTGCAAACCCTCACGAGACTTCACAGTTCCACTAGGGGTAACCTAGGAATTTAAAAGACTTGCTGTACGTACCTAAGTGTAGCCACGTTTTTGACGAAAAGAGAAAGAGGATAGCAATTCACTTTTGTTTTAATATTGTCATTGTTAGGGACTAGCAAGGCTCAAGTTGGGGAATGTGATTACACTTGAAAAGTGTAATTAAAAACTTCATAATTCGATTTAAAAGCATGCATTATCTAATAAATTTCTTAGTTTTGTTAAATTTTATCACTTATTTAGTTTGTTTCCTTTAATTCAGGAAAGAGAAGGAAATAATTGTGATTAGCAGCGATGGAGTTGAGGAAAACAATGCAAACAAGGCTTCGATATCCACAAACAGAGTTTCGACCCGGACTAGAGCTAGCGCAGGGGTGGAAAAACAAAACAGGAAGTCAAGAGAAGACACTATGGTTTGGATAGTCCCCTAGATGGTCTGGACCACTGTAAAGTTTTCAAGAGATACGAGCACACTATGGTCCAGACCATTTCCACGGGTTGGTCTGGAACGGTCCAGACCACTACGGGTTTCCAATGCTGTTTTGTGTTTGTTTTAGGTTTTTTCAATTGCTTTATAAATAGGAGTCTTATAGAGTCGTCAAAGGGTATAGAAAGGGAGATATACAGCCCTAATACAGAGTTTTTCTAGGGTTTTTTTGAGTATTCTTTCAAATGTTTTGAAGAATGTTTTGTGGATTTTTGGAGTTTTCATTGGGCCGTTGTTAACATTGATTGTTTTTTCGTTTTGCTTCAAGGTACGGTATTTGATTTTAGTTTTAATTCAATGAATGTTCTTATTTGTTTCCTTTTTATGTTTACATCTTGCGTTGTTATTGATTCAATGTTAGGCTAAAATCACTTGTTTTTTATTCAACGAATCAATGAAAGATGGATTGTTATAATTGTTGTGATGTGCGTAGATATGTGCTTGTTATGTGAAAACATACACGTAGAGATTTACAAATCTCAGATTTAATTTTATTTGTTTCAAAAACCTTCAAAAACGAAAACCTTTAATCAAATTTTCTGTAATCACTGAGAAATATTTTCAGATCTAAATCTTTTCTTTCTTTTTTATATTGTTGAGATAAATAAATTAGATCCAAACCCTAATATTATTAAAAGAACATTATCTGGTATTATAATCCTAAACATGCGTATAAAATCGAATGTAGGGAAAATTAATGAACTTTTTCATGAAAATATTTTCCGATCTATTTTTCTTTACGTGAAACTTAGATCATAGTAAAAACACATCACACTGTGAAACAATTAATCCACTTGGATTTGAAAGTTGAATCAAGATTTTTATTCTTTGTTTCGTTATAATCTTAATTTGCATCCCTATTTATTTCTCCGTTTTTAAATTCTGAAAATTTTAATATATCGCTTTAAATTAATTTTAATTGTTGGAGTTTATTATTAATTAAAAATTGGATCAAACTCAATCTTCAAAACCCTTGAAAACTTATAAATTGTGAACTAGGTAGTGAATACTTTGTCTTGTGAAACATAAAAAATTAAAACATTAGGTTCCCAGTGGATACAATCCTGAATTCATCAGGTAAAACTACACCGCATATCCTTATAGTTGGAGGTATTTTTAGACGTAATTTCTAGTGGCGGTCAAGTCTTATCATCACTAACACTAGTACTAGCCCTAGGCACGTGTCATGCAAGGTACGTCAAAGGTATTTCCTCGTAAATACCATGCGCCGACTCATTACCTTCTGCCATTTTGTCTTCATCCTTTTATAAATAGGTCCTCAATGTAGCTGTGGAGATTTTTCGGATCTTCGAACTTTGAGAACTTCTTGTGAATCTTTTTCTCCAAATCTTACTTCGCGTTGTCTTTCACGAACTAGTTTTGTGTCCAACCAAAGTATCCACCGCCATATCGCATTTGGGTGAGTGTTGACCTCTATTTTTTTATGTTTTTCTTCTTTTTCTTGAAATGGGGAAATTTTTAAACTCCCTTAGAAAATCGATAGAGATAGCGGCCTCTAAGGCTAGACACCAAATCTTCAAATCCGTTGGATTGGCTTTGCCTAGACCAGATTATTTCAGTATTTTTTAGAATGAGTGGTCTAAGTAAATACGGTAGCCATTAGTGGCCATAGTTAAGTGCGGAGTGACCCTACCACCCCAGTCACTTGTTCGGTAATTCTTATCTCCGGTCAAAATCTGCCCTAAGCAGTTGGCCCAAAACGGGTGTAGGATCTTAAGTATGAGTTATAGAGCTCAAAAAGGTCTTGAGGGCTAATTCTGGCCCTCGAGAAATTCTCTATTGTTATGCTATCACCACATTGAAGAATGGTCGGTATTATTTGAAGTGCCAAAGTAGAGGACATTCTTGTGCACGCCTTCCCTGACTCAAGTAAAAATTTACTAAACAGCCAAACGTTCGTCAGTGGGAATTGGCAATAGTTGCTAATGGAAGACAAGCATGATTGCATGCAGAACTTCATGGGAGGGGGCGTAGGTAGTTACCCACCTTTGTCTCTGCTCGTGTTCTTTTATTTTTCTTTTGTTCAGATTTCATTTGACTTCTTTCTTTCATTTTGCAGCAAGGGGTTTTAACAAAAGGTTTGCCAACTCGAAAAATATTGAGCTTAGCCAAATCGTCAAAGTCCTATCTTACACGGGAGAAGGGTCGTTGAGAGGAATTGGCTAAACTACCTCGCTCCTGTTCGGCTACAAACCTAGACACTGGAGTTATATCACTCTCCCTCTCGGCGTCGACGAGAGCTAGATCAACCAGCTGGTTGATTCTAAAGACTTTCCATTCGAAATCCCCCAGACCATGACGGTTGCTATTCCTCCTCCCTTCGACCAACAGACTACAGAATGCCTCCAAGAAACCTGCTCGCCGCAATGAAGAAATGCTCGGGCGATAAAGGTAAGAAGAATGCAGGTTGGACGCGTAAAGCTTCCACTCCCCCACCATTTCCTCCTCCCCCTGCTACTCGGGGCAGAGTCATGATAAAAGAGCAATCATCTATGATTGGCTCTCCAAAGGACGAGTGCTCCTACTAGTAGCCATCCGATCATCCTCGGTAATGAATCCGCTGCTGGACATAGGGTGGGAGAATTTGTCCTCAATCCAATGATAGGTACTAGATTAATAATGACCAAAGAATCTAATATATCCAATTAAGGTGTCACTATGTCGATCACCCATGCTACCATTCTTCTAAATGATTGGGACCAGATCATGAATCTGCCCGATCACGTTTGGCTCTTCTAGTCTGTGTAGTACTCCCTTCTGGTAAGTTTGATCATTTCTTTTTATGTATTGTTTCTTTACATATGGCATATTTTCCTAACTTTTCCTCCTTTCGAATGTTGGCAGGCCACTAAATTCTTTAGAGACGCTGGTCGATGTTTCGAATGCTTCTTAAAGGCTTACAAAATTGCTGAGAGAGCGGTAGGCACCCAGTGTGCTTGGGGAGACAAGACCAAAGAAAATGTAAAGGAGGTTTGTGCTTAGAATAATGAGCTAGCAGAACAAAATGGGCATCTTCTGGTCAACTTTGACGGGATGAAGAAAGGTTTTGAGATTATGAGCAGGAGGCTGGCTCAGATGGAGGCCAAAATGCAGGAGGAGCGTAAGAAGACTTATATGGAAGTATATGAGGCGATTGGTGATGACTACCAAAAGAAAGTATTCATGACAGCCAACACATACTACCGCAACGGCTTGATCGATGCCCTCAACAAGTCAGCTAACTTTCTGACTCTGAGATCTTCACTACTTTTGAGTAGTCGAAGAATGAAGCCGAGTTCCTCTCCATAGACGACGACAAAGAAGATGAGGAGACCTTGTGTACTATGGTCAGAGAGCAGCTACTAAGGAGGCCGACTGGGCTACTAAGGTTGAAGGTGTTCAGAAGAAGGTGAGTAAAGAGACTGATCAAGCCGATACTGACACCGAGCAAACCCTCCAACCTACTGCCAAGCACGCACTCCAGCCCACTGAGCAGTCGGCCAACAACACGGAGACCCTAGAGGAAGCTGATCGAGACAAAAGTGACTAACTCTAGGCCATCTTTATGTTTTTCTGCTCTTGTTTTTAGTGTTATTTTTTTAGGCTTTTGTAACTTTTGGGGTTAGCCCCCAATTTATTAATGAACAGATTTTCATCTTTCTATCCCTTTTATCTCTTTATATGTATGCTTTTTATTTCTCGAGCAATGCTATCAATCGTAAATTTAAAATAAAATTGCTCAAGCATGGATAATCCGACCTTCAACACTTGTAAAAATTTTTGTTTTCAATGAGTGAATCCGAACATAACCCGTCTAAGCTCGACTTTGTAGGGTAAGCTTTACTATTTTAACCCGAGCTATATGACTTATAAAAACAAATTTGACTAACCACGAGGTTTGAACCCTCGAGTTGGATTGTAATATAAATTTGTAAATGTGAATGTGAGTATGAGAAGCTTACCACTATGCATACGAATTCAGATACTTGTTGAAACATACCGATTTCAGCCCGAGTAGTTGTAATCTAAGTGGAAGCGAAACAAGCTATATGAATCCGAGTTGGAATACTTATAAAAAAAATTCATTTAGCCGCCATACTTGAATAGTATTAACCTGGCCAGAGCTCTCTTATTCATGGTAAGTTGCTTAGATCGATTATAACTGACTCAGGAAAGTTGAGTCGAAAGTCGATGACTTAGGATGGTGTGATGATGCAGCTAACCAAAGAGGTCAAGCGACTGAATTAGGGTCTTGTACCAGGTATGACTATGGCCGAACAAAGCAAATTAGGTGACTGAACCGTGGCCTTACACCAAGTATGGGTATGGGCGACCTGGGTGGGTCAGGTGGCCGAACTATGGCCTTGCGCCAGGTATGGCTATGGCCGACCTGAATGGGTTAGGTGGCCGAACCATGGCTCTATGCCAGGCATTTACTTTAATGCAAAGAGTCATCTATCTTAGAGATGCAAAATTTTGAAATGGACATTGTCATTCATAAGTTTGAAATTACATTGGACAATCAATGATAATAGACCCTTAGGTTTGTAACATTCTATAGCCTCATGACTACTTTTCCGTCTAAGTCTTCTAAATGGTAAACTCCATTGCTAGCTACCTAAATGCATCTGTACGGGCCTTCCCAATTCGAATTGAGTTTACCATCGGAAGGATTTTTTTTGTTAGCATTACCTTTCCGAGCAAGAGGTCACCGACACTGAAAGACCTTGCTCGGACATGTCTGTTTCATGATTTCCTTAGTTATTGCTACTAAGCGACTATTCTAATCTAGGCGAGTTTCCTTTTCTTTTTGATCATGTCCAGATTTCTTTCAAGTACTTTATTGTTGTCTTCCTAGGAAAAGGTTGTTGTTTGGATTATTGGTAGGCCTATCTCCAGCGGAATGACGGCTTTTGTTTCGTAGGCAAATGAGAAAGGAGTCTCTCCAGTTGATTGGTGAGGAGTGGTCCTATTAGCTCAGCACGGTTGGTAGCTCTTCTATCCAACGCCTTTAGCTTGCACCAAATGTTTCTTGATGCCGTTGAACATGGTCTTGTTTCAAATTTTAGCTTGTTTGTTGCTTTGAGGGTACGCTGCTGTGGACTAGTGGCTGTGGATTACAAGATCTTAGTAGAAATCCTTGAATGCATTGTTATCGAACTGTGTGCCATAATCGAAAATCAAACTCCAAGGAATCCTATACCTTATGACTATGTTCATCCATAAAAATCTCCTGATATTAGAATTCTTGATGCTATTAAGAGGTTTAGCTTCAATCCATTTTATGAAGTAGTCTATTATGGTGAGGAGCCACCGTCTACCTCTTGGTGCCATGAGCAGCGGTCTGACTATGTCTAGCCCCCATTGCACAAAGGGCCATGGGCTATTCAAAAGGCTCATGTCTTGAGCTGGTTAAAAGAAAATTGAGGTGAACCTCTAGCACTTGTCACATCTTGTGGAGTACTGAATAGCGTCTCTTTGTATGTTGGGCCACCAATACCCTTATAACATTCCTCGGACGGCCATAGACTATCCTCTGGCATGCGTTCTGTAGCTTCCCTCGTGCGATTCTTCCAACACAGCCTAAACCCGATCAGGATGGACGCAGAGTAAGTATGGTAAACTGAATGATTTTTCATACAGCTAATGGTCAAGGGACAACTAGAATCTTAATGCTTTAGTCTTGATCTTGATGGCTTTATTTTTATCTTGGGGCAATATCTCGTTTTTTAGATTCCGGACGATTAGATCCATCCAGCTTGGTGTAAGGGAATTGACATGCATATGTTGCTTAGATTCATAATCTTTCTACTGTGATATTTCTTGCTTCACTGTGATGCTCAGTCGCCCCAAGAGTTGCCAAGGCATCTGCCCAGCTATTTTCCCTTCATCCGATTGACTAAATCAAACTTTCCTATTAGCACTCGAGCCAGTTCATAGTATTTTACAATATTGTCCGAACAGACCTCGTATTCTTCGTTTAGTTGGCCAATTATTAATTGAGAATCTAGAAAGAGAACTAGTTTTTGAGCTTATTGACCTTGGCTAACCTGAGTTTGACCAGTAAAGCTTCGTATTTAGGCTCGTTATTTGTTGTTTAGAATCTCAGCTACATGACGTGCTAATAGACTAGCCTGTCTAGAGAAGTAAGAACAAACCTGACCCCCAAGCCAACCTTTGTTGTGGCTCCATCTACCTTTACTCTCCAAATTTCTTCCATAGCGACCTCGATCAAACTGCATTGATCGAAATTAGAAATAGAAACGAACTTAGTTATGATGTCAACCAATACATGTCCTTTGATAGCCTTTCAAGGTATGAAACGGATGTCATAAGCACCGAGCTCGATTGCCCACTTTGCCATCCTTCCCTCAGTTGCCACCATGATGGGATGAGCTAAGAAGTATTGTGATGGTTTTCTTGAGGCCATGATCAAAGCCAGAACAGCTTTTCAATGGGGCGTATTTCTACTCGCCTCTATGAGTGCTTTACTGACATAATTGATAAGCCTCTACACTCTATCTTCTTCCCTTATGAGCACTACACTGACTGAATGGTCAGACACTACTAAATAAAGCTATAGCATTTCTTTAGGTTAAGGGGTAGACAGAAAATGGGGGATGACAAGTAGGTTTTTAGCTCTTCGAAAGCTAGGTCGCACTCCTCATCCCAATGCAAGGTGCACTTTCCCTTCAATAACTTGAAAAATCGCCTACATTGATCAAAAGACTTGTCGATGAACTAGTTCAACGTTGCTGCCGTTCCTATTAGACGTTGAACCTCCTTGAGTGTGGTAAGTCGGTGGAGTTTTTATATGGAGCTGATCTAATTGGAACAGCTTCGATATATGTCCTCGTCACCAAATGTCTGAGGAACATTCCTGAGCATACCTCGAAGGTGCACTTAGCTGCATTCGATCGAAACCCATATTGTTTAAGAATTGTGAATACTTTTGAGAGCTTAGAGAGGTGGTCGATCTTCTTTTTGCTTTTAATTACCATATCGTCGATGAAAACTTCATTATTTTTCTGATGTGCTAATCAAACATCCTTGTGACCAGCCTGTGATATTAGCCTTGGCATTCTTCAATCAAAAGGAAATAAACATGTAGTAATACCCCACGAGGAGTGATGAATGATGTTTTCTCCCAATTAGGCTTGGACATAAGAATCTGGCAGTAACCTCGATAGGCATCCAAAAAGCTCATCATCTTGTATCTAACCGTGGCATTTATCAGCTGGTCAATCTTTGGAAAAGAAATGGGTCTTTCAGGCAAGCCTTGTTGAGGTTGGTAAAATTGACATAGACTCTCCACTTGCCATTCATTTTCTTTACTGCCACTGTGTTCGACAACTACTCTTGATAGCTTAACTCCCTAATTACCTCAGCTTCTAATAGCTTCCTGACCTCCTTTATCACAGCTTCGTGTGCTTGGGAGATAATCACCTCCCCCTCTGAATGACCGACTTTATAGTTTGTAATAACTGAGTCTATAACATATTGCTTTAGGGTCGATCCTTGGCATCTCGTATGGAGTCCAAGCAAATACCTCTAGATTTTGCTTCAATAGCTTGATCAACTCATGCTTCCTCTAGCTGGAAAAATTTTTCTCCACTAAAAAGAACCTTTTCGGGTTAAATTCATGCACAGAAACAGACTCCAAGTCTTTAACTACCTTCTGCTTGGGCTTTCTTCCAACATCTTCTAAGGTCGGTGTTTTCTGCTTCAACTACAGATTTGACCTCACCAGGTACATTCTTGGTCCCGATGGTAAGTGAAAAGCACTTCTTAGAGATGATTTGGTCCCCTTTGACTGAAGACAACCCTCGAGACATTGGAAACTTGACAGTCTGATGGTACTTGGATGGGATGGCCTTTAATTTATGTAGCCAGGGGCATCTCATTATGGCATTGTAAGAAGATAAGACGTCCACCACAAGGAACTCTATTTGTAACTCTACAGGCCAACCTCGGATAGGGAACGTGACCCTTCCAAGAGGCTAGACTAGTGCTGAGCTGAATTTGATTAGTGGGCAGTGCACCGGAGTGAGGTCAAATTTATTTAGGCCGAGCTATTTAAAGAGCACATAGTACACCAACTCGGTGGATCTACCTTGGTCTATAAGGATTTGGCGTACTTTGCAGTCACCGATCTTTAGAGTGACTACCATGGTGTCATTATGCAGCTGCTAGATACCGTCCAGGTCATCATCAATGAAAGTGGCTTCTTGGCTTAACTCCGATCTACCTTTTTTTACGGTCGTGGGTTGACGAGCTGCCAACATTTAGTATCTGATTGAGGTGGGCCACCTTAATGTACTCGATTCAGGACCTAATCTCTTTTTCATGAGATTTATAGCTGAGGTGAACTATGTCGATAACTCTCTAAACGGGTTAGTCATTTCGTTCTCGAGTGGCCCATAACTGCGTATCCGAGTAGCCGATTCTTCTCTATTCTTCTAATCGTCAACATAGTCGCTTAAATGGCCGATGCGTACTAGCTCTTCCAAACGTTGCTTTAGTGTTCGACATTCTTTGCTGTGGTGACCCTTGTCTCTATGGTAAGTACTGTACAGGGACTAGTCCCCTTTTTTTTTTGGATCACCGCTTATCTTCCTCGACCACACAAAATAGGGCTCATCCTTGATCTTTGGAAGCAGCTTGAAAATGAGCATTTTGAAGAGCTGTGGACAGCCTCAAACACATCTCTCCTATTTTGTTTCTTATTAGGCCTCTTCTCGATGGGACGAGCCTTTGTTTTGCTTTTCTCCTTTTCTTTCTTCTTCTTGGATAGCTCTTTCTCCATATTCTTGGTCTCATCATTGACCTTAGAGTACTTGGCACGATTCATGAGATCGGTGAGATCATCTACTGATCATTTGGTCAACGATTGCCGAAGCTTATCATCGTGTGATAGACCAAGCTTGAAAGATGCCACAGCGATCAGTTTGGAACAACCCTCCACCTTATTGTAGCCTTCAAACTAATGCTGAGCATAATTCCTCAGTCCCTCGTTATGTCATTTCTTCATTGTCATCAACAAAGCTACCGAACAGGGTTGCTTAGTGTTGGTGATGAAGTGACCTACAAAAGCTTCAGCTAGTTGGGCCCAACTGGTGATCGACCCAGGTTCTAGCTTGTCCAGCCATCATAAAGCAATTTCTCCCAAGTTGAAAGGAAAAAATTTACACACAAGGGCGTAGTTGAAGCTCCAGAGGGACATTACTTATTTATAGTGACGTATATGTCCCAACGAATCTGCTTTCCCATCATAGAAAATGAACCTTGAGGAGTAAACTTGTGAGGTGGTTCCATTCACTCAATGCCGGGAACGAATGGTGATGTACTATATGGTTGAGGGCCCTCGGCGAGGTGGTAAGCAAAATGCTCGGGTTTATGGCTAGTGCAGTTAGAGATATATAAGCACCCAGCCCTTCAGGTCATCCCCATCCTCTCAAAGTTATTTGAACAGGCGACAGATGTGCCCGCTTTGATCGGGCCTCGCTCCTAGGGGAATTTAAGCTCAATTGCCTCTCTGTTCTGCATCAGAGAAAGGGGGAGTAACTTATGGATCGGGACTTCCTTCTTCTCCTTCGTTGTGTTAAACTCCTTACTCTATAGAGGTACTGGGATGGCTCGACATGCCTATACCTGTGTGAGCCACAAAGAGAGTGATGGTCCCCATTTCGAGACTGCAAATGCTCAGGGTATAGGGTGATCTAATTACAAAGGATCATCAACTCCTGATCTCTTCACCGTATTTCAGCCTAAAACTGATCTAGAGTGAGACCATTGGGTACTGGGAGATTGTAGTAAGTGATTCGACAGTCTCATCATCTTGCAGGTTGTTCGTGCCCCCTCCCCCGAATGCTCACGTCTGATGGATCGATCATGTCTTAAGGATTGTGCTCGAATAACAGACCTTCTAGATATTTCCAACCTGACTCTTAGGGGGTCGCGTCTTAGTCTATCTTCTCTGATACTTCTCCTCATCTTGGCTCCTGGTAGTTTGTACACTTCATGGGAATGTGACTTGGATTCCCACGGACGACGCCAATTAGAGTGTCAAAAAATCCAATAATATGAATTGAGGTGCATGTAATCAACTAAACAGGTAGTGATGACATGGTTGTACCGTTGTGCGAAGTGCCAAAGCACTTCCGTCTCCTTCGTTTTCTCGTGAGTGGTATTCGGCCGAACGCCCCTCCGACGCTCAAGTCAGATAGTGAAGGTATAGAAAAGGAAGGTCGGGGATAACTTTGATAGAGTTTTGGCATCATAAACAATGCATATCTCTTTCTTTCATTCATTACCTTTTTTCTTTGTAGTTTCCTCCATACATGTGGCCATTCCGTGAAGGACGCATAGACCATGATCCTGATGCCAAGGGTAGTGGAGCAAGAGAATCAAAACCGTATTGCATCATGGGGCAGACTTCATCAAAACCACAGCGGGTAGTGGAGAAAATAGTGCTACTTGTGTTGAAAATTATCGAGACAAATAGGGGTCCAAGTGGCTGCCAAGTGTTTTTGTAGGGTGAGGCCCATGGGGTCGAGCTCATCTACACACACGTCTGAGCACCCCCCTTCACTTGATATTACCATTTTTATTTAATTTACACTTTTATTAATCATATAAATTTCTATTCTTTTTTTATTATTTTCATATATTTTAATAAATTATTATAAAAGATAATAAAATCATATCATATTTTATTAGATAAGTCCTTATCATAAAACTTTAAACTCATATATGTTTCTTAAATTTGTCATTTTATTAAATTTTATTCTATTATATAAGTTTAAAATTGTAATTCAATTTAAATAGTATCATCATCTTATCCCATTTTACTTTAATAATTGAGATAAAATAAACAAATTTATGATTATCCAATACATTTTTATTTAAAATACTAGCTTTTCAAAAACATTTAAACTTTATTTAAATTTTACATCGATATAAATTCTCCAACATCATGTATTTAATTTTTAAATCATACAAAAGTATAACCATATAAGTTTGGCATACCACCGGCAACCTTCAAGATTGCACTTTCACACAATTAATGATGAACCAGAATTTCAACTTAGGTGATGGATGAATTACCTTGATGGCAAATTGTGGTCAAATGAAAAAAATTTATTTATTTTTTTAATAGTAAATTATATGTTCTTCTCCTTTTTTTTATTCATATGAAAATTATACTTCTCTTTGAAATCCTATGTTATAACAATTTTTTGTCTTTGACAAAAAAAAATAAAAAAATAAAATAAAATAAAAAATAAAACAGCAATTTTTTTGTTAAGAAATTTAGATGCTGCTAAATATTTGAGTAGATTTTTTAAGCCGAATCTATGGAATTTTTAAAGAACCAGAAAGTAAGAGTTTTGGTTCCTATTTTGGGTAGTAGTTCTATTTAATAAATTAATATTTTTAATTTTTTAATTGATTATTTTATTGTTTTTATTATTATTCAGTTGTCTCCTAACAAATATTACTACCAACTTTGCCACTTAATTAAATGACACAGTTAATTGTTCTGGAAAACAAGTTAAGTATTTATTATTCTAATACTTCTTATTTCATTTACACAATTCAATTTGTTACTTGTGTAAAAATTTTGGAAGTAATTCCTATCTAGATTGTCACATATGCAAAAGATTACCCAAGGTAAGAGAGGTAACATCACTATTTTTTTATAATTTCTTTTTCAATAAAATGCATATTAATAACAATGAATGGTAAGTATAATCTCTTGAGCAAACTCACTAATAAAAAGGATGAAATAAAGTTATATATGAAAATTACAAGAATGTGAGATACTATTAACTATTAAGGCAAATGATGGACATGGGTCTATTTGATGAAGCAGTAAGTTTTTTGTTTTAATGCTTTATAAAATAATCGATAAATTTTATTGAGCTAAAATTTTCTACTATCAAAATAATTATATACATGCATCTATCAAAAGTCCGTTCGCTAGGAGGTTTAGAGATTTGCTGCAAGAAGTTTACATATTTTAGTGTCCTGTATAATCAAAATGAACTTTCACCCTAAAAGAAGACAATATCCCACAAATGTTTGTTATGCCATGACAATTCATAAAAGTCAATGAAAAGTTCTAAAATTTGTTAGATTATACTTGCCGAATTTACTTTTTAGCCATGGTCAACCTTATATAGCATTGTCTCGAGTAATATTTCCAGAAGGTCTCGAAATTCTGATAGAAGAAACTAATGAGCAAGCCCAATGATGCACTACATAGATAGTATACAGAGAGGTTTTAAACAACCTTTTATTTGTTTAATTCCTTACTTTCTCTGTATTTAAATGTACAACTATTCAATCAATATTTTAGTTAATTTTACGCGTGCTATTTAGCTGAATTTTCATAAATAATAATGTATATATATTGCTTTCAAATTACTTCTACAACTCATCTGTTTTAGAATATGATAATATGATCAACTTAGTTATATAGTATAATACATCCATGTATCGCACCGGTCTAATCATTAGTGTATATATATATATTTAAAAAGTCATTTATAATCGAATAATTAATTCTAATTATCTTAACATTTCATTTGGAATAGTAAATTTGATAAATTTTGATTTCATTTTATAAAAATTCTCCAATTCTTCTGTTTGGAATTAAAATAAAATTCTATGAGTTAGATTTTATTTTATTTTATAATTTAAATTTTGTGATCTCTATATTATTTCCAATCCAAAATAATAGATTTGATGAGAATTCATTACTTTCTTAAGTCATCAAATGAATAAATTTATCTTTATATATCATATTCATCACAGTTTCTATTTCCTATTAACACAGTAAAATTTATTATTTATCTTAAATCAAATCAATTTAATTCTTAAATTCAAACTTTGTTCCAAAAATAAAATTTTATTTATCAAATCAAATCAAGTTAAAACAATTCTTTATCTCAAAATCAAATTAATTCTAAGAGAGGAATGTTCACAAATGGAGTGTAAAAAAAATTCAAGTATAATACAAACTGTGTAGTTCTGAAAAAAAAATGATATCATGATAATTTATATATAAAACGAAGTCTAGGAATGTCGTACACCACATAGGACCTAATTCGTGTTATGGTTATGATACGTGACATTTAATTATAATTATTTAAAAAAATTTATTTATTATATACATCTATTATTCTAAAGTCTTTCATATATAATATTTAATTTATAATTATTAATGGTATTTTAATTTAAGTGGGATAGGATTTTATTATTATTATTATTATTATTATTATTATTATTATTATTATTATTATTATTATTATTAGTATTATTAATAAACAAAATAAGTGCTATATCTTGAATCTTCGCATGCAATTGCAGAGTCAAAATTAATTGTAATAGTAGATATCGTGTTTGGAGGAAATTTATCCACGCTTCTTGTGATAAGAGAATACTAATTTAATCAAATTCGTTAAAAATTCGTTATAAATAACTAATAAGATTGGGACGAGTTTGGAATTAAAATTTAATACTTGTTTAGGTTTAGAATAGGTTTGGGATTTATAGTAATATTAGGATATTAATGGAACTAGTACAAGAGGGTACCTGACCCGACTAAATCTATTAAAAACTCATTATGAAACATTCTAATAGAATTGGAATGGATTTGGGATTGAAATTTAATATCTATATGGGTTTAAGATGGGTTTGAAATTTACCTATAGGGTACCCCATACCCATTCATAGGGTATTTAGTACATAATATCTATAGGGTACCACTAAGTAATCGTTTAATATGTTATATATTTATATAATTACAATTTTATCCCTAAAATAAAATTGATTAAATTCTTGGGTCTAGGGTTATGTATGAAAATTTGCATGACTTTTGCCTTAGGTGATATTTTGACTCTATCATTATTGTTACTAGCTGCAAACAATATCAAATCTTTTCTTCATAATTGTTTCTCTTTATTATTGTGGATATATTCTATTTGTTGATGAAATTGACAAAAAAAGTATGTAGGAAATGGTTTGGAGGCTAACCAATGGGTTTACTTAGTTTGATAAATTTAACATTTTTTTTTGCTTACTAAGTAATGTATGAAAATTACCCATATAGTTGACCCTCGGTGTCACTTAATGCCCTACGTTTTGATTGTAATAGTCCAATCCTATACTTTTGGTCAAGCAACAATTTGGTCCTCCCATTAACTAACTGTTACATACAATTGTTAGACTGATGGTAAAAGATAATTTCCAATAAAATTTACTTTTAGTGTCACTTTAGTCGTTCACGTTTTAATTGTAATAGTCAAATTTCTAAACTTTCAGTGTATATTTGAAATATATTTTATTAAATTATTTTAATATATTTTATTCTTATTAAATCAAATTATTTTTAATAAATAATATAATATAATATAATTAAATTAGTATTTAATTTATTTTAATTAATATGAAATATATTTTATTAAATATAATTATTTTTTAAAAAAATTTAACAAAATTAACTATTTTATTGAAAGGTGATTCGATTGTTTTATTAATAATTGTTATAATTAACGGAATAAAATCAAAATGGTTGCACAAATAAATGCAGGGACGAAGCTAAGATTTTATGGAGGGCGGGCCAAAAAAATTTTAGTAGTAAAAATATTGACTTACATCGAGTTTGATAGAATATTTTATTTGATCAGATGAATAAATTTCCTTTTGAAAAGGAGAAATAAGTGAACCGAACTGAAAAGGTGAAAAGCAAAAAAAGAAAAAGAAAAAGAAGAAGACTAACCTTTTATCTTAGATTTATTTTTGTAGAAATCAAAAAATTTCTTCCAGTGCTACGGTTACCATTAAAAAATAGCTTCCGGTGCTACGGTTACCATTAAAAAATAGCTTGTAGAGAGAAAGAAAATAGTTAAGTAAGAGAATGTAAAATGATTAGAACATAGAGTGTATAAAGGGAAATATGAAAAAGGATTATAAAGAGAAATATTTTGTAAAGAGAAAAAGGGAATAACAGTTATGCAATAGAAGGTGAAAATGATAAGAATATGAAGTACATAAGAGAAAATGTGAAAAGATGATAAGAGAAATAGTTTGCAAATAGAGAGATTAGTAATAAAGAAAGAGAAGTTGAAAATGATAAGAAGAATTAGAAAAGGAGATAATAATGGTGTGAAGAAAAAAAAGGGGAATTTCAAGATAGATAGATAGATAGATAGAGAGAGAGAGAGAGAGAGAGAGAGAGAGATTTTTGGGTTCCAGGGGCTATAGTGGATAAATGCACTGTTGGGGCTGTAGTACAAAAATGAAGGGTTGAGATGTGATCTTGATTTTCTTCAATTGATTAATGGTTCTGATTTAACTTGATTTTCTCTAAATAATTTAATGATCATTTCATGGTCCAAATCATTTAATAGTATAGATCTCTCATTGATTTAATGATGTGCATCTTAACCCTTCATTTTTTGCATTGCAACCTTTGCAGTGTGGGTGCGAGTTCCACAGGGTTAAAGTGGAAAAATCCACTGCAATAGCAAAAATGGAGGGTCTAGATTTAATTGCACTTTTAATGAAATGTAATTTTTTATATTCCACATTTATTGTATTTCAAATAAATTTTTGTTAACTTTTACTTTATTTTAAAAATAATTTAATTAAATTAAATTTGAACCATTAACTTAAATACAATCAAAACTAAACCCTTCATTTTTTGCCACTGTTTCACTACATCTCTTGAACCCCTGCACCTATATTTTTTGGGCTTGTATTGAAAAAGATTTGCTTAATTAATTTTTGTGTAAAGTTGAGAATTTTTATGTATGAAGGGGAGCCACACCATCAATGAATTATTCATTTTTTATAAATTATATTATATGTATATAGACAAATATCAAAACCATTTCCTTAGCTTTGTTCCTGAATAAATGTGTTCTCTTGAGTTGAATATATATATAAAATTATATCTATAAATATAGTGCACAAATAGAAAATTCAAAAATAGCAATTTTGTGATCATTTAGTAACGCTATTGTTTTTCTATTTATGTTTAATTCTTTGTATTTCTAATTTTTGTTATCCTATCATCATTTTTTTTTGGAAAATCGCATTTTGTTTACATAAATTAATTTTTGTTTTAATAAAATATTTAATTTAATTAATTTTTAAAAAATTAATTGAATTTAGTAAGATATAACTTAGATTAATTAAACTAAACTAAAGATTAATTTAATTATATATTTTTATTTAAAATATGTTATATAATTTAATAAAATATATTACAAATTGTATTATTTGTTAAAAATAATTTAATAACATATATTTCAAATATACACCGATTGTGTAGGAATTTGACTGTTATGATTGAAACGTTGAAGGACTAAAGTGACACTGAGGATAAACTCTAGGGTTGGTTTTTTTACTTTCCCTTGTAAAATTATCTTTTTACCCTCAATCTAACGATTGGGTGTAACGA
>QLOD02000033.1:20359332-20381453 GCA_003260245.2 Sideroxylon spinosum | reverse complement strand
AAACTCTAGGGTTGGTTTTTTTACTTTCCCTTGTAAAATTATCTTTTTACCCTCAATCTAACGATTGGGTGTAACGACAGCTAACAGAAGTCTTGAATTGCTACTTGACCGAAAGTATAGGGATTTGACTATTATAATTAAAACATGAGGGACTAAGTTGACATTGATGGCCAATTGTAGGGGATGGCTTTTGTACTTTAACCTTTTTTATTTTTTATTTCAAATCGAGTATTCAACGGATTTGTTAAAACAAATTCCATATAATTTGTCCAATTGTGCTTTATCGAGTTTGGTGATTTAGGATGGGTTTGGCTAGTTTGGGATTGGTCTAAGTGATTTTAACTAAAAAGTAAATGGATTTGGGACATAATAGTAAGCAAAAAATAAACAACATTAGTATATGGGACGTAATAGTAAGGAAAAAATAAACATGTTTAATAATAATAATTGTTAATTGAACAGGTATTCTACCCATTTACCAAAAAAAAAAAAAAAAAAACAACGGGTTTGACCCTGAGAGATTCACTCCCTAGTCTAAACCCCTAGGAATTGAATCTCTCTTAATTTGTGTCACACATACCGGTCCCTTAAAATGTGCAACGATGAATTGCGGACTCGCATAGTGGTGGGGTTTCGGACCCACAACAAGAATTGAAAATGATTCGTTCAGCCACGGAGACCCCGTCCTACCAATTTTACTGCGCTTTGCTTCCGAGAACTAGTCCCAAGATTCTAGGGAGAGGATTCGAACCTAGTAGCTTAGAGTGGTAAGCCCCAACTCCAAGGCCAAAGCCAACTCACTTGACCCGTTAAGGTTTATTCTACCCATTTACATCTCTAACTAGGACCTAAAGGAAGACTGCTGTTATGATCACATCCAGACAGGATTGCTTAATGGGTCACCCCATCCCTTTTCATTGAGCAAAATAATATTTAATTTTTTTGAATCATATGAGGGTGAGATTAAATTAGTAATTGGATGGATATAAACTAAAATAATTTCTTAAGGGCCACGAAAGATTGTAACTTGGACCAGCATATTAATTTCTTTCAATTATTGTTTTCATTTCTCATTGCCTAATGATATCACTAGCGTCAGAGGACATAAACTCATGGAAGAACAAACAATAAGAAAGAAAGAAACTAAAGATTTACTTGCAAAACCTTGGGCTGAATTTTTGTTTCTATATGTGTTCAGCAGACAAGATTCGTCCTAAATACATATGTATTTATTTATATATACACACCTGCAAGTTAATTTTCTCAATGTTTAGTATACCACTCTATTTTCTGAAAGGGTAATAATGAGGATGTCAGGAAGAAGCAGCTCAATATTTACTCCGTGATCAATCTACAGTACAACTATACCAATCCGATTATGCTGCAATCCTTGTAGAAATAAAATTTCAGTTTGCTTATTGAAGGATGGATTTATTAGGGTGCTTTTGGTGCGAGAATAAAAGGAATGAAAATTTATGAAAGTGTTAATTGTCCCCTCTGCATAAGTTTAAAATTGAAAGGTAAGTATTAACCTAAAGTATCATTTGCTCTCAAAATGAGAGTAGATTAAGGGGTCAGGGTAATTAACTAATTAATCACCCAATACAGTCAGCTCTTCTAACTTTGAGCAAGTCAAAGAAAGCAGATTTCTCCCTTATCTTCATGAACTTCACTTATTCTTCCTTGAATCAGTACTCCGTTGGGCTTGAAAGCCCAGGAGCATAGCCATGAGATTTCATTGTTTGAATAAAGTGCTCGAGGACCTCATGCATTTCTCTTTTCAAAAGGGTGATCATCATCTGGAGTGACAAACTCATTAATCTGACTACCAACTTCAATTGAACTGCAAGCAGGAGACCTCCTTTGCTTCGTTTTATCACGAACAATTACCTTCTCATCCCACATTCCTTTGGAAGCATAGATATTGGATATAATAACATAATCCCCAACACGGCTAGCCTCCAATTCAAGTAGTCGAGCATGAGCTTCTGCAGCCAGATTAATGTTGCCCCAGATGCTACATGCGCCTAACAATGTCCGCCACACCACTGCATTTGGCTCGACAGGCATCTTCAGAATAAGGTCATAAGCTTCTTTTAAGAGCCCACCTCTGCACAAAAGATCTACCATACAACCAAAGTGAGAAAGCCTAGGCTTCAAACCATAATCCTCAACCATGCTTCGGAAATGCTGCTTCCCTTCTTCTACCATCCCCGCGTGGCTACAAGCCACTAAAACTCCAACGAAAGTAACATCATTGGGCAGAGTCACCCTCGTGCTCTTGTTTCCTTCTTTCATGGCTGCAAAAAGTCTCAGTGATTCCTCAGCTTGCCCATGCAACGCATGCCCAACAATCATGGATGTCCAAGTTGTGACATCTTTTTTCCTTATGCTATCAAACACGCTCCTTGCAGTTTCAAGGTCCCCACATTTTGCATACATGTTTATGAGAGAATTGTTAAGGCACAAGTCTCTAACGAGTTCTTTTCTTCCGTGAATGTACGTGTGAATCCATTCCCCCACAGCCAGAGCACCAAGATCAGCGCATGCAGAGAGAGCAACAGTCAGTGTAACTTGATCAGGCTCCACATGATCAATCTGCATCTGCCTGAACAGTTGAAGAGCATTGTTGGGTTTCAGGTTATCAACATAGCCAGAAATCAAAGCAGTCCAACAAACAACATTCTTGGTGGGTATTTCTTCAAACATATGGTGTGCATCACTAAGATTCCTCACCACAGAGTACAAATCAATGAGTGAGGTTTGGAGATAAATAACAGTTTCAAACCCAAGTTTTATGACAAGGGTGTGTAATTGTTTCCCTTCAATCGCTAAGGAGTTTTTGGTGCAAGCTTTGGTGACAAACAGTAGAGAGAAGCTATCAATTGAGGAAATGCTTTTTCTCAACAATTCTCTCAAGAGTGATAAAGCCTTGGTGGGGGAATTGGACTCAAGGTATCTTTTGAGGGTTTGGTTGGATCTTGGTGGCCTGAGACGAGTAGCAAATGTTTTAGCCCACTTCCTCTGGCCCAGAGCAAAAGTTTTTAAGAATCTCATGATCAGGCTTACATACCAGAGAGAGCACGGTCCATTGTTTCTTTTCTTACCATTGAAAGCATGTGATTGGGAAAGGGAGCCAATTTGCTTCTCCCTGGCCTGGTTCTGTTTGTATAAGGTTACAACGGCTTTTATTTCCCTCCTTCTTCACTAGTTCAGAATTACTGAAATACTAGTCCCAAACTTATAATTATAATACACCCTCTGTAAAGTGTAGAGGGAGGAAAACAAGACAGAAAAATATAACGTGCTAGGGCATAATTGGAGGCTAGTAATTGTCCATGTCTAAAGACATAAAAATATATTTTGACATATAAATAACTCATATTTAAATTTGTAAAATAAATTTACATGAAATATTTTTATATAATATTAGTATGTAAAAAGTCTACTCATAATTTAATATTTATATAGATGCCAAAGTAATAGCTATATTGTTATATAGATGTCGATGGAATAAGTACAAGAGAATATTCCATCTAACTAAATTTGTTAAAAACTTGTTGGGAACTATCCTAATAGTATTAGAACGAGTTTGGAATTTGTTTATAGGGTACCTGATAGTCGAGTACCGCTACATTCCTATTTAATATAATATAATATATAATACTGGATATCTGCTAAGTACTAATATAATATAATATAATATAGGGTAAATTACACTTGGACCAGCTCAACATTTAGGTAATTATACCTAGACCTCCTCAACATTTAAAATTATAAATACTCTCTTATTTTGAAATATTGTTAATTTCCGATCCCTTTTCGTTAGTATTTTATTAGGTTTTAGTTAAAATGATGATGACAACCAATTCTTTTCCCATAATACCAAGTTTACACTTTGAAAAGCAATCGTCCGATCCAATCCAAAGTCAAAACTTTTACTATTTACATATTGGAAATTATTTTTTCCCTTCTTTTGTAAGATTAAGAAAAAAAATTCATTATTTTCTATCTAATTTCTATTCATTATTTTCTATCTAATTTCTCTCTCAAATATAAATATATAAATTTATCTTTCATAATTTGGAAAGTTGTTAAAAAGTTTAATATTTCTTCTTAAGAACGAATGTCATTTGACAAGAGTTTCCCAAAAAAAAAAAAAAAAAAAAGAATAAAAAGAACGAAAAGAAAAAGAAAAGAAGAGAGAATGCCGATTGCCAAGTTTATATTTGTAATATTATTGTTTGGGTAAATTAATTTTAAGATCCCCAGAAAATTGCTTAAAAATAACTATTTCTTGAACAGTAATTGAATAGTGCTCAAGATTGTAAAATTATTTTTTCCTTTTTTTTTCCCTAAAATTAAATAAAACAATCTTTTTGTTTCCTATCTAATTTCTCTCTTAAATTATAAATATTATATATATATATATATATATCTCCTCCTAATATCTATTGCAATGATACACTTTGCTTGGGATAATGGGAGAAGAGGATTCTCTGCTAGAGCCGTGTGGAATTCTTTAAGGGTTTCACATCCGGTTGTGTATTGGCATGAGGTCGTTTATGCCTTTATCCTTTGGTTGGCGGTAAGGAAGAAACTTGCTGCTCAGGATCGACTTTTATCCTATGTGTTGATTCCCAGGATGAGTTGTTTATTCTGTCGAGCACCATATGAGGATCATGATCATTTATTTTTTGGATGCCCTACTACATTTCGAATATGGCATTTTGTACCGGCAGATTGTGGCTTGCAGGATTCTTCTAGGTCGTGGATGGATGTGATTGCATGGGTTTCTTCTACATGTAAGGGCTTGGCTATGATTTCAATAATTGGTAAGTTTTTTTGGCAGCCTCTGTTTATGTTATTTGGAGAGAGAGAGAGAGAAATGGGAGGAAGCATGATAACATCTATTTGGATGAGGTGACCATTTTACGCTCTATCAGGAATGTGGTGAGAATGCGATTGATGAGATCAAATGGGTTTCCAAAAAATTATCAGAATCTTCATTTGATTCAGTGATGGAATTTGCCCTATACTCTTTTGAAGTAGAATGTGGGATGGATGTTGCTTGGGTTAATTGTGTTTTCCTTGTAATCTATTTAAAGTTTGAAGGGGAGAATTATTACTTTGTCCTTCCGGGGTATGTCTCTATGTTTTTGAATGCTTAATTTTTAAATACAAGTTTACTTTTACCTTTCAAAACAAAATTAATATTTTTTTTCTTAAGAATGATTGTGATTTGACAAATTTATTTTTCTAATATTATTTTTGGTTAAACTGATTTTAAATTTTCCAAACAATCGCTTGAAAATAACTATTTCTTGAACAGTAATTGGATAATGCTCAAGACTGTGAAATTATATATTTATTTTTCATCATTTAGAAAATTGTCAAAAAATTATTTTTTCTTAAGAATGATTGCCATCTGACAAGTTTACCTTTTTAATATTATTTTTTGATTAAACTAATTTTAAAATTTCAAAACAATTACTTAAAAATAACTATTTCTTGAATAATAATTGGATTGTGCTTCTGTGAAATCATTATTTTTCCTCTCCTTATAAAATTAAATAAAAAATTAATTATTTCCTATTTAATTTTTCTCTCAATATATATAAATAAATATATATGTTTAATTTCTGTCAACGCAGGCACATTGCAAATTCAAAACAGTGGTGTGAAGATTTTTGAAGACCAATTTTCCTACAACACTCACAAAGATGTAGGGAGAGGCATAAGGAATAAATAGATTTATAGAAATCTAGATTTTCTAGGTTAGATCAATTTTCCCGCAAAACGTCCCAGTTCTTGACTTCTCTTCCTGTAAAATCTTAATTTTTCTCATTTGGGTTGGGAGCTTCTCTCTCATGTTTCATACACCAAACTCACCATCATCAACAAAAAAAATCCCAGTTCTCGAGTTCTTTCAGGCCTTCAGTGACTTCTCGGTGTGTAGCCGCGACATCTTTGACGAATTAAAGAGGCTTGCGAGGATTCTAGTGCTGAAAGAGTGTTTTTTCCATAAATATATAAACTAATTATACATATTACATGAACATGCATGGCATGAGCGTATTTCTAGAAGTAGGCTGGGTGTTGTTCTTCGTGGTGACGACACTGGGATGTCGATTTTTTGCCTGACAACACAATGCATGTCACTTATTCAACCAAAGACACCCCATTAGAGGGTTTCGCTCTCGCTATTAACAACATCCTAGTTATACATATTCCACAAACCACTCCAATTCAGTCATGTGCAGACGTCCTCCGCCTCACTTGTTCTCTTTCCCTTTCTCTCTCTCTCTCTCTCTCTTTCCTTATCCCAACAATCAACTATTTTAGTCTGCTGGAGGTTGCTCCAACTACTAAGTTATTCTCCTCTTCTATTATTTCCATCTCCAACGGCTCAAATTGTGAGTTCATTCATCTCTTTGACTGTATATATACATATATATGTGAGTGTGTTTACACTACCGATTTCACCACTACACCTTCTCAATTTTTTAGGTCTTTAAGTGCTTGATTTTGGATGCTTTGAGTACTTGGTTTGAATATTGAGACCCTGTGTTTGATACTTTGCGGTTGGGCTAACATTGGTTCGATATTAGGTTCATTTGAAATTTCAGGTGAATTACTAAATGTACATTAATTGTGGTTCGACTATTATACCTTTTATTTATTTATTTGTTTTTGTAACTAAGTTACCTTATTTTTAATGTGTATCGGTTTAAATGTGTATTTTGAAAGTGTATTGACCTATAAAATAGTGCAAATTATGTTCAAATTAAGTTTGAGTCAAAACTATTTTAGAACAAAAATATGTAAAACATTTTAGCTTATTTTGTAAATTAGTGTTTGATCTCTAAATTTAATACAAATTATGTTAGTGCGATTTTAAGTTAATTTAAATTCAGTTTTGAATGATATAGATTTAAAATAATTTAATTTTATACTTACATAATTTGAATTCAATTTATAGTAAAAATTTAAGTTAATTTAATTTTGTACTTAGCTAATTTAAGTTAATTTAAAATTTCAAGTAATTTAAATTTTGATTTTGAATTATATAGATTTTAAGTTAATTTAATTTTAGACTTAACTAATTTAATTCAATTTATAGTAAAATTTAAGTTAATTTAATTTTGTACTTAGTTAATTTAAGTTAATTTAATTTTATACTTAGTTAATTTAAGTTAATTTAAATTCAATTTTGAATGATATGGATTTAAAATAACCTGATTTTATATTTAGCTAATTTAAATTTATTTTATAATAAAATTTAAGTTCATTTAATTTTAGATTTAGCTAGTTTTAAGTTAATTTAAATTTCAAGTAATTTAAAATATAATTTTGAATTATATAGATTTTAAGTTGACTTAATTCTGCCTTAAGCTGATATAAATTTATTTTATACCAAAATTTCAGTTGATTTAATTTTGTAATTAGCAAATTTAAGTTAATTAAAAATTTCAGGTAATTTAAATTTAAATTTTGAATTATATAGATTTTAAGTTAATTTAATTTTATACTTAACTAATTTAAATTCAATTTATAGTAAAATTTAAGTTAATTTAAAATTTAAGCTAATTTAAATTCAATTTTGAACAATATGGATTTAAAATAATTTAATTTTATACTTGAGTAATTTAAATTTAATTTATAATAAAATTTAATTTTGGATTTAGGTAATTTAAGTTAATTTAAAATTTCAGGTAATTTAAATTTAAATTTTGAATTATATAGATTTTAAGTTAATTTAATTTTATACTTAACTAATTTAAATTCAATTTATAGTAAAATTTTTATACTTAACTAATTTAAGTTCAATTTATAGTAAAATTTAAATTAATTTAATCTTGTACTTAGTTAATTTAAGTTAATTTAAATTTAAGTTAATTTAAATTAAATTTTGATTGATATAGCTTTAAAATAATTTAATTTTATACTTAGCCAATTAAAATTTAGTTTAAGTAAAATTTAAGTTAATTTGATTTTAGACTTAACTAATTTAAGTTAATTTAAAATTTTAGATAATTTAAAAATTAATTTTGAATGATATAGATTTTAGGTTAACTTGATTTTGTCCTTAAGCTAATTTAAATTCATTTTATGCCAAAATTTCAGTTAATTTAATTTTGTAAATTTAGTTGATTTTGTCTAAGAAAAAATGTAAACATATTTTTTAAAAATATATTTTTTCAAAAGCATATTTTTTAAAGTTTAAAATATTTATTTTTTTAATTATTTATACGCTACATATATTATAAATAAGAAAATTATATAAAATACATTATTTTTTAATTATTTAAATTTTGGTATGATAAGTTCATGAATTTTTAAATTATTTTTTAATTGACATGATTAAATGTATTTTATAATTTTCTCAAATTGGGGCCGCTTCCATCTCTCATTTTATGTAATGTAATCATAATAAAAATTTTAATAGTAATCAATTTTTTAAGAAAATGTTAAATATATTTTACATTTAGTTTTTTTTAAATACAAAGAAATTGAATATCTATTTATTTTGACAAAAAAAATTATTCTTTTATTTAATTAAGGAATGATGCTAGTGATGAAATACTAATTTAAATTATTTTTTTATTTATAATATATGAAAAATGATATTAGCACAAATCAAGATATATAGTTTGACAATGTTTTTGGCATAAAAGGCTAAGCTGGAACCTACATGTTCCATGTCGTCACTTCCAAGGGCCATATGTTTCATGTCGTTATATGCCGTTAAGTGCATCTGCGATATGACCGGCCAGTGTTATCATTGTGGTGTGCGACGTGGGTGTTGTCGACCTCAGTAACGACACCCAATGTAGTTTTATAAATAGTCCCACTTAAGTAATATTTATGTAATATATATAATTAATATATATTTATGTAAAAAAAACCCGCTGGAAGGTGCATCGGATTCGAATGTCGAGCTGAGGTAGAACCATGTGTGGGGTTTGTAAGATGAGAGGCTTCTATTCGCAGGGCTTCTTGTTCCAGGTTTGTTGGCTTCTCGTTTCAGATCCGTTGCTTTAGCTCTCCGCATGGTCGATTCAAGCTTCGATCTTGCTCTACTGTTGTCTATGTTTCTCAATTGAGGAATTCGATTTTAGGCTTTGCTCGGTCTCGACGAAGTTCAAAACAACACCATCCAATATTGAGCCTCAGCCACCGAAAATTACCTGCGACAGAGGTGCTCCCAATGGCAATGCTTTGTTGCAAGGAGCGACGTTTCGTTTCTTAGGTATATGTAAAGAATTGATTCTAGAGAGAGAAAATGAGAAGGTTGAGTTTGAATCTAAAGGAGACGCTGGCGATGGTGTTGGATAGGATTGATCGTCGGTGATACATGTATAGGTATACACATACACATGCTGCTCTTCTCTCTTTATATATATTCATCTAACCATAACTTGGACTTTGGGTGAGATTTGGAAAGAATTCCTCAGAGAGAGAAAGAGAGAGAGAGAGAGAGAAGTGTGGGGGGTATAATTGTTTTTATAATAAAATTTTAATGGAGAGAGAAGCAAAAATTAACGGAGGGGGTAGGGATTAGCAACATTTCAAAATAAAAAGATATTTACTAATTCCAAATATTAAGGGGTCTAAGTGTAATTATTCAAATGTTAAGAGGGGTCAGATGTAATTATCTAAATGTTGAGAGGGTTTAGATATAATTCATCCTATAATGTAAAATGTAATATTAATTTGAAAGCTTATTAAACTCCAAAACGTGTTCGACGTTTTTTAATTGAAGTACATTTGAAATCTGATACAAATAATTTGTTTATTACACAAATGTGTTTAATTTGTTGTTTGAGATAATTTTCTTGACATTTGATATTATTATATTAACTTATTTTATTAATCAACAAAAATTTAAAACTGTAAAAATGATACTTATGTGATGAGCTTTTCGGTATAATATTGTTTATAAGTAGTTGTTATTGATAAAGATTTTTTTTTTGAGTATTTATATAATTTTACAATGTATTATTATTAATTTTTTTATTTTATTTCAAATCAGATATTTAACGGGTTTATTAAAACAGATTCCACGTAATTTAATCAATTGTACTTAATTGGGTTTGGAGAGTTTGGGATAGGATAAGTTTGGAATTGAAACTAAAAAAATAAAAGAGTTTGAGACGGTAATGGTAACAATAAATTAAAAAAATAAAATAAACGAATCTGATAATAGTATTTATTTATTAAATAGGGATCCTACCCGTTTACATCCTGCATAATTAATTAAGTTGCTATTAGAATATTATAATGTAGAAAACTTGAAAGTGAAATTGTTCATGAAATTTGGAGGAATTTCATTCAGAAAGAAAGGGAAAGGCTGGAAAGGCCTAAAAGAAACGAACAAAGCAGTCATCCTAATAAGCCTAAAAACATCTGTCGACGGAAAAAATATGTTTTTCTTTCTGATTGTGGTGGACATTTAAGTTTACAAACGATGAAGAAAATATCCTCATCGGGTTTTGACTTCATTTTGCAAATTCCCCAGCACAATTGATTTCGATAGATTTTTGGTGAAGCCAAGTAAGCACAACTGGTTTCCCTTGAACAGTCAATTTCAGTTAATCCAGTCCACATCAACATTTAGCTCCCATGCAACAACTTATGTGCACAGTTCATGGACATTGTTAGTTCCAGAGTTCGGCAAGAAGAACTCGATATTTCATGACTCAATGTTGGAACTCTTCAACCCCACCAGCGAGAATTGACACCACAATTATCTATTTTTTTACTCTCATACTTTGAAGTTCAAGAGTCTTCATAGATAATCAAACTTCTCATACAAAAAACACTTACCCACAAATTAATTTTTTGTCCCCATTGGCCTCGAAAGTCTGGCTTATATGACCAAGAAAAGATTGTGCTGAAGGAAGCCCTGGCCACCAAGGACCGGAATTTGATAAATCCTGGGAACATGTAAGAGCTGATTCAGGATCTCCAATCTCTCGATAACCTTTGGCCAAGACCTGGTACATGATTGCATTTGGCATGATACCCATCTTTAACATGTCTGCGTGCAACATCATTACATCAAATATATGAGTTGCTCGAAAATGACCCCGTATAACGACTCCATAGGTGAGAACATCTGGTTTCATACCATAAAAACGCATGTCTGAAAAAAATTTACTGGCTTTGAAAATCTGCCCGTCCTTGCACAGAGCTTGAACCAAAGCCGTATACATAACATTATTTGCGGAAAAATAACTACCACCGACCTGGTCCATTTCACTTCCAGTGGGGAGAGCTCTAGTTTTCTCTAAGAAAAGTTCAATTGCATCTTTAATTCTTCCATCCTTACATAGCCCGTCGATTAGGCAACTAAGAGTGAAAACATTGGGGGTAAGACCCGACTCTAGCATCTCCTTGTGCAGCCAGAGAGCTGTTTTTACATTACCATCTTTGAAATGCCCATCGATCAAAGCTGTGTAAGCAACCACATCAGGCCCAAGTCCTTTGATTACCATTTCCGTATATAATCCCATAGCAGCCTCCATGTTCCTTAACTTACAGTAACCATCTATAAGGGTAGAGAAGGTGATAACATTAGGCTCTATACCCTTCTCAGTCATTTGACAACATAACTCCAAAGCCTTCTTCATATTTCCTTCTTTACAATACCCATCAATTAGTGAATTGTATGACACTGAATTTGCCGGGACTCCCTCTTCATTCATTTTTCCTAGCAAATCATATGCTTCTTCCAATTTGCCAACATTACAACGACCCTTCATGAGAATGTTATGAGTGAAAGTGTCGGGCAGAATTTTAAACTTTTTCATCTCAGAATATGCATCCATTGCTTCCGGCAGGTTCCCTGCCTTAAAATATCCATCAATCAAACAATTGTACACAAATAAATTAGGAATGAGTCCGTACTTAACTATATAGACAAAATAACTCCTGGCCGCCGCGAAGTCACCCACTTTGCAGAACACATCAGTTAGGACACCAAATGTAACAATATTAGGCAGCACACCATGATTCAACATCTCTCCAAACAAGTCAAGGGCTTTTTGCACGTTGGCCATTTTGCAGTACCCATCCATCAGAGTATTGTAAGTATACAAATTGGGAAGTACACTTGATTCTCTCATCATCTGAAACATGCTTTCTGCATCAGACATTTTGCTTTCACTGCACAGACCATGGATTAGGGTCGTGTAGATCACAACAGTTGGTTCAATCCCCTTATCAACCATTTCATCAAACAACTTATGTGCTTTTGGTATATCTCCTTGATCACAACATGCATGAATCAATACGCCATAAGTCACAACATTAGGCAAAGCTCCGCGTGACACCATGTTCTCAAAAAGTTCCCACATCTTATTAAACCTACTCATCTTGACAAATCCATTCAAGAGCGCATTACAAGCCTGAATTGCAGGCAATTCCCCAATTTTATGATAAACCCAGTAGGCCTCTTCAACAAGACCCATTTCAGAAAATGCAATTATTAACACTCCAAACACATTGGGAGTGAATTTGGAGCTCTCTAACCGATTAAGCACATTGAAAACTGACAAACAGGCGCGGTGGGGTTTCTGAGTCTTGAGGAGGTTTTGGATGAGGTCTTTCATCAAGCACCTTGCCTGGACATACAATTTCGCCCTGACTAGGACGTGAATGATCGCCGAGTACATCCTAGGGTTCTTGGACGCATACACTAGGTTCGGAGCCCGATTGAAGATTTCGAGTGCTTGGTTAGCGCTTTTGCAGTTGAGGATGGTAGTAGTAAGATTGGCTGCAGAAGGAGCCGAAGGTGAAGGTGAAGAAGAAGCAGGAAATGATGGTGGCGGCCGCGACGATGATAACGAGAATGAGCTTGTACCGATTGGAGGTTTTCTGGTGAAGATGAGTGCTTTCTTTGGTGGGAAAATCTTCAACATTGTCCAAACAACAATAGCGGTCAGCTATCCTTCTCGCGGCGCTGTTCCTTACTACCGGCCTCATCAGAATTGTAAGGTATAAAAAAATTACTTTTTTTTTTTTTTTTCCAAAACAGATTTTCCTGTGGAATGTTTGTTCACTTATTTAATCTCGCATGAATATTTTTAAATTATTTTAAAAAATTATCAAACTGTTATATTTTCTAAATTAGACTTGATTTAGTTTATTTAGGGCCGTTTTAAAATACTTTAAAAATCTTTACAAATCTTCATAAATCTTGTTTAAAATTATAACTTTTTCAAATTTATACTAACTTTTATAATTACAAACACCAAAATCTCTATAAATGTTAATAAATCTTTATAAATTTTAAAAAAATTATGAATAGAATTTAAAAAATCTGTTATTAGAATATGTTTGAATAAAATCCTTTAAGAGAATCTGTATGAATGGATTTTATAATATTAATCTCTGTCTTGATGATGCATTCCAAATACTTAAAAAAAAAAAAAAAAGAATTACCAAATCAAATTTTATTACAATTTTGGAGTTCCAAACCGTCCTTTGAGAGTTATGTATATAGCTTCTATTAGCTTTAAAAAGCCAAATCATTTGGAGACATACATCAAAATTAACTAATATTTTTTTGCTAAAAATAGAAAAGAAAGAAATTTAGTTACAAGTAGAGCCCTATTGTGTCGTGGATCCTAAGCTTTCTGCTTCTGCTTCTGATCCTTTCAGAGTTCCTGGTCACCCTACAGCCATAACTAACTCCAATTATGCTACGGTTTACAACGTGATTTTCCAACATATTTTTACAATATTCAAAACAATCACGTTTTGTACCATCACGTAAAACCCGCGAAAAGCAAATCTATCCTCAAAAAGTAGAGGCAACACCCAATTATAAATCCATCCTCAAAAATAAAAAAAAAACAACATCCAATTACAAATCTGTCTTCAGAAATAAAAAAAAAAAAAAACATCCAATTACATATCCATCCACAAAAATAAAAAACAACATCCAATTACAATTCTTTATCTGCTGTACACATCTCGTGGCTTACAAGCTAATTCTGTACGGATAGTTGCCAGCGTGGAGGGAGGTTGGGGTTTAAGTTGATAGTAACGCAGGTAAATTTTTGGTCCAAATTTTTTTTAGTAATAGTAATTTAAAATATTTTAGTATTTTTATATATAACTCGGTGTAAATCTAATTTATAACCCAAATATGTCTTAAAAATTAAAAACAAATTAGTAGTCCTAAAATCCTAAAAAAAGTCAAATTAAAAATTAAAACTATATACATACATGAGCAAAACCCTAATAATTTTTTTACCTTTTCAAATCTATAATCTTTGCGCACGTGCGCGCGCACACACACTCTATATATATATATACATATCTATATTATTATAGGACAAATACCAAGATTCTATAAAATCATTTTTTTATGAAACCTTTTTTTTTGAAACTTTTTTATTTTATTTTCTTGTTAGTGACCCTTAACCATCAATAACGATTCATAATTTGAAATGCTTTTACCATTAATGACCTTTAACCGCCAATAACCACTCACAATTTGAAAGTTGTGTAATATTAATTTTTAAACTTTTATAAGTTATTTAAGTAATTTACCTTTTTTATTTTTTTATTTTCCTTAAATATCCTTTAATTACCAATTATATTATCTAAATGTCCCTCAATGCTTTAAATGTCCCTCATATAATGTTTTTTTATTTATAAACTACTTAAATATCTTTAATTAATAATTACTCATTGTTTATAGTTTGAGAAATTTTTTTAAATAAAATAACAAATTAATTAATTATATACATAGTTTTAAGATAAAATTTAATAAAATTCACTTGTATCGCGTGTGTCCCGGTGTAAAATTAAGTAAAATAAAATAAAAATAAAAATTCACATAAATTTTTTTAATAGGTTGATTAAAAGTTAATAGAAAAAATAAGTAAATATTCATAGTTTGTACAACTAAAAAATATTTTTATTGATTATTTCCAATTACAAGTGAAATTGTGTGAGATTCTAGATATATATTTTTAATTTTGCATTCTCTCAGTAAGCATATTATTAACTTTTATATGTTTATATTATATATGTGCTCATGGTTGCAGTCTCATCGTGTATGGTTGCAACAACTCTTCACTAAAGCCTCCTCCTTTGGCAGATGATATCGCCAGAAGCTGTTAATTCGGCAATGTCTCCATACAATTAGTGTGGAAAAGAAAAAGAGGGATGGATTGAAGACGGTGAATGTGAGCAAGAGGTATGGAGTAGTCCTTCAAATAAAGTGTGTGAAGAGATAAATGCTACTCAAAACAGGAAAGATAAGACAGAAAATTGTGAAGATAAAGTTGAGGAACCAAGGAAGGGATGACATTCGACACATCGGAGGACACTTGTCTATATTACTGTAGATATGCCAAAGAAAAAGGGTTTGCTGTGTCTAAAGGAACAAGTTAAAAATGAAGATATTGAAGTTGACAGATAAAACTCTTTCATGTAACCATGCTGGAAAGGTGAAGGTGAAAACAAACAACCCGCTCAAACCATGACCACAACCAGGGATTAATTGTCTAGCTCACATTAGGGTTGTTATAAACTGAAACGGAAAGTGTACGTTAAATGGGGTGACTTTGGAGCACAATCATGAACAAAGCCCTGAAAAGGCAAGGTATTTAAAGATTAATAGAATACTTGATGAACACACTAAAAGAAGGCTTGAATTGAATGATAAAACTTGGATAAAAACGCACAAGACTTATGACTTACTTCAAATTGAGGCTAGGGGACGTGATAAGCTTTCATATCTTAAAAAGGATTGTCGAAATTATTTGGACCAGCAACGAAAATTATGACTTGTGGAGGGAGATGCTGAAGCAATGCATCAGTATTTTATGAGAATGAAAACCGACAATTCTGACTTCTTTTTTGCAATGGATTTAGATGATAAGGTTCGATTGAGGAATGTATTTTGGGCTGATGCTAGGAGTAAGGCATTTTGTAAGGAATTTGGTGATGTTGTGGCCTTTGACACAACATACTAAGTAAACAAGTATGACATGCCGTTTACTCCATTTATAGGTGACAATCATCACGGTCAATCTACTTTATTGGGATGCGGGTTGATTTCTAAAGAAGACACAGAATCATTTTCATGGTTATTTTAGACTTGGATGACACGCAGAGGGTAGTGCTCCGGAAGAAATTATTACTAACCAATGTATGGCAATGAAGAATGCTATTGAAAATGTATTCCCTAACACCCGACATCCGTGGTGCATATGGCATATTATGAAAAAGGTGCCTGAAAAATTTAGTGACTATAATGTTATCAAAAAATTAGATGGTCCATGCGTGCAGTAGTTTATGATTCACTGACAATAGAACAATTTGAGAATGCTTGGGTAGGATTGATTAAAAAGTATGAGCTTCAAAGTAACATATGGTTAGAGGGGTTGTATTTGGAGAAGAAACGATAGGTGCTTGCTTATCTAAAAAATGTATTTTGGGCAGGGATGTCATCCACACGAAGAAGTGAAGGTATGAATGCATATGTTGATGGTTACATTCATTCAAAGACGACCCTGAAACAATTTGTAGAGTAATATGAAAATGCATTGATGAATAAGGTGGAAAGTGAAAACCTAGAAGTTTTGAAAAGTTGGAACACTTACACCTCATGTATAAGAAAAAGTGAGTTGGAGAAGCAATTTCATAGTGTTTACACGCATGCAAAGGGTTAAAGAGTTTTAGGAACAATTTATTAGGAAGCTTGACTGCTTATGTTTGAAGATAAAAGAATGTAATTTTGTGTCTGAATATGAGGTAAAACAATTGATTACATTTGGAGAAGGAGATGAGGAAATACGAAAGAAGTGTCATTTATTGTTTAATGCCAAAACCAATGAAGCACACTGTAACTATCGATTGTTTGAGTTTTGGCGAATGGTATGTATACATCAACCGATGGTGTGGCATCAAATGGGAATTCAAAAAGTGCCTGACAAGTATGTATTGAGAAGATGGAGCAAGAGTGTGAAAAGGATCCACATTAAGTTCGGATTTGCTACGATAAGTCATCAACATCAATTGAAGCGTGCCGGCATGACAACATGTGTAATCTCTTTAATGAGATTGCTGATTTAGCAGAAGAATCTCAAGAGAAGTGTGATATGGTGATGACACAGCTTCATAAAAACTTCAGTTGTGGTTCAAAGTAATGTCTTTTCAATTGGTGATGGCACAAGTACTCACAAGAAGTATTCTTTTCACTTGGAGATGGGGTTATACCTTCCAAACAGAGCATGAACATACTTGACCCAGAAAGTAGAGAACGAAAAGGGAGATCGCTAACAAAAAGGAGGATCAATGTTGTGGAAAAAGCTGTTAAGAAGCAAAAACAAACAAAAAAGAAACAATTATCGAACCAAAAATCAAAGGTATAAGTTCTTAATGTTGTTGCTTATTAGTTAATATGGATACATAGATTTGCTTGATGAATATCATAACAGTTATATTATTTACTAATTTCAGGAAGTTGACGAGATTACGGTTGGCCATCATATGAGGACACAACATAATGTTGTAAATTCAAATATAAGAAACTTTGGATTATTTTTTTTTTTTTTGATATGCCAAGTTCTGTGATCTTTTAAGAACTTAAGCTGATGCTAGTATCTGTAGAAATTTATTTGAACTTAAGCTAAACTGTTGAAAATGTAAGAAACTTTTTTTTTTCCCGATATAGGAGTCATTTAGGATAAATCTCTTTTTGATTTCTAAGGTCCCTTTTGATGAGGATGGTTATTTTCTCTTACTTTTTCTTCTTTTATTAGGTACACAAACAGTCGATGCTTCAAATAATTTTTTTTTTTTTGAAAATCACAAATTCACACTTTATTTTAATTTCAGGAGGTTGAGGAGAGTGCGGTTGGCCACCAAATTGAGACACAAGGAAGTGTTACAAATTTAAATGTAAAAAATTTTATTTTTAATTACACAATTTCCTATTTCTTATAATTGTTATTGAAAATCATTTCGTATCGTTGGTGTTGGGGAACGCAGAAAACCCCAAGATCACGGCTATAGTGTATATAATTAATACAAATTTTTATCGTTCTATTTTACGAGAACAAAATTATACCTTCGAGATCTCTCTGGTTTGATCTCGACAGATCCAATAGGCAAAAACCTTTCATTGACTTTAATTCGACTGGTCGATCTCAACCTTCAGCCGTCCGCCGTATTCCCGAAAATACCTTACTTTTCTCTCACAAGATGGTGTGATCTCTCTGCAATCTCTTTAGGGTTTCTTATTTTTCTTCTCAAAAAACGTTAACCCTAGCTACTAACAGAGAAGGTATTTTATAGGGCTACAACAAAGATCAATAGGTAAATAAGAAAAAAACTTCCTATGTATTAAATCTCCTAATCCTACCCGGTTAAGATTTAATTACATAAATTATAATTCATTCTACTAAAAAATTATAATTGTACTCCTAATCATATTCGAAATTATATTTTCGAGCATTTAATATTAAATGCTTATTATCTTCCCACGTTAAGATTACAGATATCCACTAATTAAATTTAATTACTGACAATATAATTAGGTTGGCTTTTTATTATCCTTGAGACTTTTTCACTTAATGTATTTGATGTATCGAATTCAAAATCTACTTGGAAGATTTGATACAGTTAAAACTTATATGCTTCCTCAAGGAGATATCATCATTCCAAATTATCAGGACGTGGATTCATTCAACTATTAATATTCACCATATATATAATGTTATTGCCCAACCCACTAAGTTTATTGACTCACATAGAATCTCACTTTTTATGTAATCAAAATAACAATCACCACATACACGTGTCTAAGAATAGAATTCGAATTAAAAGAATAAGTAATTATAATAATCATGAGGTTTAAATTATTTTATAAAGTCTGTATAAATAATTAACTCAATTGGGTCAGTTCAATACACAGAACATATACTAGTGTAAAAAGTTAGAACTAAACCATTCCCCGTAGTCAAGACAAACCTATTAAAATTATTTTTTACAGTTCTACTGATGGTGTATCCAATTCCATCTAAAACTGTAAACGATAAACTTATATTCCAAAAGAACCAATGATCTAGTCTTTTGTGTGTAAGTTGTACTCTATACACTAGATCAAATACTCTTTGTGAATACTAGACACATGCACAAATATAGTACATGGCATTCATTGTTCAAAAGGAATTCTCATTAAAATATAAAAACATAGCATAAAGCATTTCTTTTAATCTATATCTCTATCAGCTGGGCTAAGTCACGCAAGCTACACAACACACGCAATGTAGCCAAACATGGTGCCCCATAATATGCCACCAAATATGGTACAAAGTAGAAGCATCTTCCCATTCTCTGTCTTTATGTCCAACCCAAGGAAACTTGAACCACTTTATACCTTCTATTTCAAGTTCACAAAGCTTTTTAAATGCTCAAGTTTGGATGTGGCATTCAAATATTGTGGGTAGTCAAGTTTGGGGAGGAAGACAATCAAATACTTTGGCAAATCAAGGTCAATATTGCAAAGGACCACAACCAAGTCAAGTTAGGAGCGGAGAAAAATCAACTTTTATGGAAATGATGAACAAGATGGAAAATGGTAAAGAGCAGATGAGAGATAATTAGATGAGATATGATCAGATGAAAGGTGCTTTTGCTAATGTATTTTTTTTCTTTTTGGGCACTTTATGTGTTTATTGAGCTTTTAGCACTTTTTGTTTTATAGGTAATTTCTACAAATTTCCGTTTTATTTGCACTTTATTCTTGTTTATTAGGATACTTATTGAAAATGATTTTTGTATGTTATTGTGATCAAGGATATACTTTGTACAAAATAGTATATGAAATATTAACATACATGTCATCAAGGGCGGAGCTATGTAAAGATTTGCCCCCCTGATTTTTGATGTGAACTTACCAAAAAACCTTTTGTATTTTAGATTTATTTAAAAATTTAAAATTTGAAGTATTTTATCCTATTTAAAAAAATTAAGATGAACTCAAAATTTTTTAACATAAAAGGAACTTATAAGAATCGAACTTAAGTATTTTTGTAAAATTAAGTATACTACCCCACTACACTATTAAATACTTTTGTGCATGACACTAGGAAATATAATATATAACATAATAAATTCAATAAACAATAAAAATAAATAATTATATTTCTTTCAGTAACAAGGGACATCCCTGATAAATCTCAAGCACTGCTAAAAAAACCAGTTGAACCATTAAATTGTAAAAATATATTTATCGGTTTAATATCCAAAAGTAATTGTATCTTTTGCTAAAATTAAATATTATCTCTCTCATACTCTTATCCCCAACATAACTTATTGCCTTTATAGTTGGTGTCCAGTGCTCTCCTTAAATAAATATCCTGGATTTGCCCTGCATGTCATCAACTTGATTGGCATGCCAAATGAACCTTTATTTGATTAACAAATTTAGCAAAGTCTCTCTTATTTTTAGTCCTAACCCGACGTCTCGCGTCTCATTCAATATAACTAGAATAACAATAAGAATCACATCAAGTCACGCATAAACCCATGCGGGGGATTTCTCATTCTAAATCACCATTCATAAGCCACATTCAAAGCTAAAAATTAACATAATAATAACTATCTAAATTTAAATTTTTATGGAGAATTTAATGTAATTACATCATTTGAATACAAACTAAAAGTTATAAGGGTGGCAAGAGGTCAACTCGTAAAAAAAAAAAAAAAACTAGTATTTGCTGTTTTTTAATTATGCTATTATTGCAATTGAAGGTGTTATTGAATTCTACTTTCTTGACCCGAGGCAAGCACGACTGTGGGGTTTGGTTACTATCATCTGCACTCCCATCATAACCTTCTGGTTCTAGACGGTGTGCAGTATGAGAAATGGATCTCTTCTTGGTGTCTGTAAGAAAAGAACTAAAACCTGGAAAACCAAAAAATTCACCAGTTAAGAGCTCAATGATGCAGTAATTACACCCTATAAAGTTTAAATATAGTTGCAAAGTATGTTAATATTCAATAATAAGTAAGTTGGATTGACACTTTTAACTCAATACTTAACACCCAGTTAAGTTGTATTTTTCTAATTTAAGTAGATGTGAAATCTCTATAATTATGCTTTATGCCAAAAAGAATATCTTAGAGAAAAAGTATGGAGCTGGGCGTTTTTAACTTTATAGAGGCCAAGAACTTTGTTTGTTTGGCCATCCATGTCCCCAAGCTCATGGTTTTCAATGTTGATGCTTTACTTGAAACAAAGTAGTTTAGGCAAGTGATTGCTCGCAATCATTGTTGATTTTAACATCAATTCACACTCTTCTTTTGAACATTTTATCAATTAAAATTCCCTTTTTATTATAATTTTAGTATTTATATTGCTTTCGTGTGTTTTGTAGGAGTTTGGAAGGAAAACAAGTCAAGAAAAGCGAATTTGGAGCCTAAATGTGCAAACCACTGCAAGTATCCAGCAAGACACTCTGTCCGTTTTCTAGCCATAACGTTCCAATCACAACTTCGATTGATACGATTCTTCTTGGTTTGGAAAAAAGACCTGAAGATCTACAACTTTTGTGTTTTAGCCAAAGCCTGAATCCATCGTCTTCAAGGTCACAATCGTAGTAGAAGTTAGAGACCGAAAGCTGTCTGAAGAATCAAGCTGAGGGCATGAACCATTCTGCGGTCCGGACCCTTCCTCTACGGTTTGGACCCCAGCGGATGACTTAAAGAAAATTGCATACTATGGTCCAGACCTTTTCCTTTACGGTTTGGACCCCAGGAAGACTTCAGGAGCGAGCGTTTTTTTTCGTTTTTAGGGTTTTTGCTAGACCTCTATTTATATATGAAATTCTATGTTATGCTAGATAATCCAATCAATCAAGAATGTAAATAATTGAAAGCGGAAGACAATATATGTGGCGAGGAAATCCACACAGGAAACTCTTCTAAAAACTTTCACTAAAAAAAAAACGTTGGTTGCAAACTTAAAACTCTCGATAGATCGACTCATCGATTCTATACTCTGTTTGACGTTTTGCTCGAATCCTCGATTCACCAACTCCTCTAGCGAAAGCCCTCCGACTCCTCGAAGGCACAATATTGACTCCTCA
>QLOD02000033.1:20355421-20359232 GCA_003260245.2 Sideroxylon spinosum | reverse complement strand
CCTAAAAATTAAATAACATAGGCTCCCTATGAATTCGACCTCGGACTCACTGAGTTTAAAACTACGACTACCCTCTTACACTTGGGAGGTAAAAACCCGAACACATTTTAGGGTCGATAAGCAAGTATGTAGAGATTGGAGCTAAATCACATATATCTACCCATAGAATAAAGAGTGTAATTTTATTTTAGTTAGGTGGCGAAAGTATAGAGCCAGGTTTATACTTTGTTTTTGAATTTTGTAGAACATGTCCATATAGATGGAGGAAGCCTTTTTATAATTTTAGTTGGCATTGCTTTAATGCCATTTGAATGTAATTCATTTATTCATCCACCGGGATGGGGAAAGAAAATGAAATAAATGCAGACATCTGATGATGACCATATTTCCTTGGAGAAAATCAGAATTGAAGGAAAATCTGAGATCACAATTTCATTGCTTTGTCTACATTATAAGCAACTTATTGTTATAACTAGCTTGTTTGCTCTGCCAATTTCTAGTACATATATATAGATGACAACTTAAGTGCTAAAACCCAAACATTTTAACAAGGTTTCCACAAAAATGGTTGGTTAAACAGACCAATATGAATCCATCAAGTAGCCCAACTTCTAGTAGGATTCATGACCGGGATAATCAATAAAGAACTATGCGAAATGTGGGTTAATGAGATTAGGACATGTAACACAAATGCAGAGAAAAAAAAAATTTCTTAAGAAGCTAGGAGCTATCTTTACCAGGTCCAAAATTCTAGGATCTTGCTTTGAAGTTGAAGCAATATTGTTATCATGCCCTTGCAACAGTTGATTATTTTCCAAGGTCTCTTGCTAGGTTCCACCATTAACATGCTGATGTAGAGTTATTAACTGTGGTTAGCCTAACAATTAACACCACAATCAATATAAACAATTATTTGATTTTATAGCATAAAATACCTTTTGCATGAGGTGTGTTTGGTCAGAAACAAGGTTCTCGCTTCCTATCATCTTTGAAAAATCAAAGGCCATATATTCTAGATTGTCCCCATCTGCGTCAAAAAGTGTTAGATACTCTTCTAACATGTTAAAACTAAAAGGATCTATCTCAATAAGGTTTAAAAGGTCATTAGTTTCCAGGAATGCCCCATCATTCAAATGAGGATTAGTAGACATTGCTAAAATTTGTAAGAATTCTTACACAGGTTTAAGGTTACTAGAAGCATCCAAGAACGGTTCATCAAGTAAGTAATCTGTATCCATAGAATTCAAGGTATTGCTTGATTTACCAAAATATATTCGTGTTTCACAAGTATTGTATCCATATCATTTGGCATTGACAATTCAAATAACTTATGGGTGTCAGGCAGTTCCTGAGGATAGTGATAATTTCAATAAACCATCAAGAATCAAGAGAGGAAAATTAGGGAAAAAATAAAAAAAGAAACAAAACACCAAGTAGGGAGGAAAGGATGTATGAAACACCATTTGCACAACATGAAAAAGTCATCCATTACTATAGTTAATGGAGACCCTTGGACCAAAAACATCTTGCTGATAGTGCCATGCTCTGAATTTGACAACCCAAGGATGTGAAGACTAAACCCACAGATACACATCAAACCTCATCAAATATAACTTAATCAGAGCGGAAACTAATTAAAATAAGCATTATTCAATTTCTTGAATATTCAAAACATCTTTAAAATGCCCTAAAAAGGGCTACAAAACCATGCCACAAATATGGGCCCCAAAACAGTACTCCATTATAGCATTATTTAAAACATTGAAATGCAAAATAAATAAAACAAATCATCCAGCTATGACCACCCATACAACTAGCTAACCCACTGGTCCATCACGAACATCAACCCTTGCATCACAACTGTAGTCGGGGTGAGCATTAAATTCCATGTGTGCTCAGAAAGTGTTTATAAAATATAATTTCTTAATCATGCAAAGCAATTTTACACTAATTAATAAGAATAAAATTTAAAATCTTATAATTTTCAAAATATCCATACTTAATTATTCCATTCTAATTATATAATTACTCAGCCATGATCCCACCGTCTCATGCTAAAAATAAACCATATTACATCATTCACATCACCACACATCAATATCACACTATAGGTCAGGTACTCTGCAAGTTTAGTCTGTGGCCTTAGAACTAAACCCAACCAAACAGTCAACTTTGACTTTTTTTTTTAAATTCATAATAATTTCAAAAATTATGAAAATATTACAGAAAACTCATATACATATCTAATTTAATATATAAAATTCTGAAGAATTAAATCAATCCCTAACTATGATTTTTATCGAAAAATAGTACACTCATTTTCTTCTTTTTTTTTCTTTTTTTGTGGAAGTTCCGGAATTTCATATAACAAAGAAAAGAATAATCAATTCATGGAATCAGATTTTCAACCTTGTACATTGACATTACATGATGAAAAAAAATATATTTAACAAACACAATCACCCCTACCTCACTGCACACGTCGATGATCAATGTGCAAACGCGTAAATTCCCAACTCAAGTTGGCTTTTTAACCCTCTACGAAAAAATCTAGTAGAACTTACTTCGGAAGAATGTAGAAGAAAACCCTTTCCTTTTCCCCTTCACACAATCTTCCCAAAATCCGGAGGCTTGAATATATATTTATATAATTCTATATATACAAATATCTTTGATTTTATTTTGTGTTCAAAAAGTTATGGAGTATAGTGGGAAAGGGTTTGTATAGAACTTATTAGAGCTTCCCCCGTAAGCTTCCCCCATCAATACACCCACAAATTTCACCCTCCATGAAGCTAATAGGAGTTCACCTCATTATCCAACCAACCGATGCATGCACCTTCCCTCTCCCCTCTTAAATGGTCATAAGTTCCTAAGCCACCAACCTCATACGTGTACCAAAAATATTCATTATTCCTGACAACCTCTTGGCCACCCCACACGTGTTCATTCTCCCTCTCTTCTACCAATATATATACATAAATATTAATACACCCAAGCATTAAACATATATACATGCACACTAGCATAATATATATATAGTTATGCATTTAGATAATACATTACACTAAATGTAAATTAAATAAAACATAAATAAGAATAAATAAATAATTTTTTTTCATTTATAAAAAAAAAAGGAATTTCAGGTCTTTACAGATAGAGACCATCATGTTGCAAAAAACATAGCGTCTGTCTTGAGAGTAATTTCTCTAATTTTAAAACAACTATGTCAGATATTAAAACTAGGCCAAACATAGCAGTAGCAATATGTAGAAATAGAAATAATCAGTAATAATCATGAATTAAGGAAGGGGGGAGAGATAAATCTGAAAACAAACACGATTAACCAGTAAAATTATAACTAGTGCAATCAACTTCGCACTCATGATCATCATTCATTTTAAAGAATGGGTAGTTTTCGCATATCAATTCCCTGAATTTTTTTTTTTTTTTGGTTCTTTTAAAGCACAATGATAGTCAATTAGATTATGCAATCAATCGAATTAACTAATTAATTAATCTATTAATAATGTTGGATCTATGAAAGTGAAAACCCTATACAATTTTACAGAACCACAATGAGAGAGAGAGCTGAGAAACTTGATCGTAGTTTTTGACAAGTCTGCAGCGAAAACATGCCATAAGCTCAAGCTCGAAACTGGTTCGAATCTGCGTTGCACTTCCCATTTTTATGCTTTTTATTTTAGTTTGCTTCTTAATTGAAACTAGTTCGAATCTACTTTGCTCCTGCGCCAGCCCCATCAGCTCTGATGTCCTTCGCCTCCTCCTCTCCCTCTAGCTCGTCATCACC
>QLOD02000033.1:20342921-20350421 GCA_003260245.2 Sideroxylon spinosum | reverse complement strand
AATAATTTATTTACAGGAGTAAAGGTATTAAGAATTAAAAAGAATCGGTATTTATCCGGTTGAAAAGCAGATATCAGGAGGAAAAGCAGGCCTCGTTGATATGTAATAAAATTTAGTTAAAGAATGTTAGAAGAAACGTAGGCAAGAAATCGAAGTTTCTTTAGTTCTCTTGATAAACCAAAAGACAGTACGAAGAACAAGGCGACAGCTGCCCGCGTTACATCATCACCCTGAGTCACAAGACTCCCAACTGACACTGTGCCGACAGAATATAATCATACTAACCTACGCTTTTTTTTGAATTTTCTTTTAAATAAAGAGTAATTTGATGTAATAAAAAATAAAAAAATAAAATAAAATATAAAATTGATAATAAATGTAACGAGGTAAAAAATAAATTGTTTTTAAAAATTTTTAAAATTTTTTGATATATTTTTTTTTCAGTATATCAATCATTCAATTGAATTAGAATCCCATGATTCACATACACGCTAACTTCAGTTCTACCGGTTTTGTGTTCTCCTCCTTCCCAAATTTTAAATGTTAGTCGAAGAAGCCATTCCCACCAATTCAAAAAGCTTCAGAGCTCTCCAACGGAGCCTCTTTTCCCTCTTGCAGAACTGCAACAGTATCAAAAAGCTCACCCAAATTCACAACCAGGTAGTCATCAACGGTCTTTCCCAGAAAAGTTTCATTCTAGTAAAGCTACTACACTTGTATATGGCTCCTGGTTACCAGTTAGATGCTCACCGAGCTTTTGAACAGATTGAAAACCCAAGCACTACTGTTTGGAATCAAATGATCAGAGGTCTGGGTCGGAGCGAAACGCCGTGCATGTCAGTCGAACTCTACAATCGAATGGAAGCCGCTGAAGCAGTGCCTGATGGGTTCACCTATTCGTTTGTTATCAGCGCTTGTGCGAGGTCTGGGTTGTTGAGAGAGGGCGAGCAGATGCATGGGAAAGTGATGTCAAATGGGTTTTGCTCAAATGTTTTTGTTCAGACAAATTTGGTTAATTTGTACGCTGCGGCTGGAGGAGTTGTTGGTAACGTGTGCCGCTTGTTTGGTGAAATGTCTGAAAGAAATGTTGTGACTTGGAATTCGCTGCTTGCGGCTTATCTTAAGAGTAAGGACATTGATTCAGCATATAGAATTTTTGACAAGATGCCGGAGAGGAATGTTATCTCGTGGACTACTATGATTGCGGGTTGTGCTCAAAATGGGAAGTGTAAGCAAGCTTTGTCTTTGTTTCATGAGATGCAGAGAGGTAATGTGGAATTAGACCAAGTTGTATTGGTTGCGGCATTGTCAGCGTGTGCTGAATTAGGAGACTTGAAACTGGGGAAATGGATTCACTCTTATGTTGGTGAGACCTACTGCTATAGAAACCAGCCAGTTCTGGTGTCGCTGAACAATGCACTGGTACATATGTATGCCAGCTGTGGTGTCATTGAGGAAGCTTATAAAGTATTCCTGAAGATGCCACAGAGAACATCTGTTTCTTGGACAAGCATGATAACAGGTTTTGCAAAGCAAGGACGGGGAGAAGAAGCTCTTCGTGTCTTCCACCGGATGCAATGTTGTGCACCCAGTGAAGCAAGACCTGATGAGATTACCTTCCTAGGGGTCTTGTGTGCCTGCAGCCATGCTGGTTTAGTTGACGAGGGACGTTGTTTTTTCTTCGGCATGAATCAAATCTGGGGCATTGAACTGCGGATTGAGCACTATGGGTGCATAGTTGATCTCTTAAGCCGGGCTGGTTTTTTGGCTGAAGCATGCAGGCTTGTTGAGACAATGCCCATGAAGCCAAATGATGCTGTTTGGGGGGCTATCCTTAATGGTTGTAGAATTCACAAGAATGCGGACATTGCCTCCCACGTATCTCAGAAGCTGGCCATTGAGCTTGACCCTGAGCGCTCTGCTGGCTATCTTGTTCTTTTGTCAAATGTGTATGCTACTTCTAAAAGGTGGCATGATGTTGCAATTGTGAGGCAGAAGATGGTTGAGATGGGGGTGAAGAAGCCTCCTGGTAGAAGTTGGGTGCAAATAGATGGAGTCATTCATGAATTTGTATCAGATGATAGGACCCACATGCATGCACATTCAATCTGGGAGGTGCTTGGTGAGATCACAGCACAAACCACAGGTGAAGTAAATGAGCCAGATATTTTAGAGGTGCTTTAGGATATTTTACCCTCCCCATAATCCTGCAATGTTCAGCCTTTGTACATTGAGTAGCCTTTTTTTTAGGACATTGAGGACTGAGGCAGTTAATAGAAGTTCGATTTTGCTTCTGCCTTTGTTTTTATCCAGACCACAGGAATGAATTGTTTTAGGAAGCATAATTCAGGAAGTTCTCTATATCATTTCTCGTCTAATGTGGAGAATTATTGTAAAGTTCTTCACATAATGGCATCATTTTGAGTTCCTGTTCAGAAAGGCTGCGTGCAAATTTCTTGCAGTGCTGAAAGATCAAAATTAAGGGAAGGAGGCAAAACAGAGATGGTAATATTCTATCTTGTTAATTTCTTGTGTTAGATGTCCTACAATTAGGAGAAGCTAGGAGCTTACTGATAAGGAACCTTTTATTCATTATTTTTTATTTGAATCTGAGTCCTGAACAAAGATAGTGAAAGATGTTGCCAACTTGGATCAATCGAGCTTGTACCGACTTCAATTGTTATTTTACTTATCTATTTATTTTTTGAGGACCTGGAATTTGAGTACTACTTGATAAGTGAAATACTTATTGTTTCTGTCCTTAGTAACTCAAGTGTCTTAAGGTGATTTGCATAACTTATAAAAGGATAGCACGATTTATGTCATTTTGCTAATTGTTCTATAATATATGATGAATTTAAAATTACCAGTTGAATTTGTGCTTCTAAATACTTGAAATTACGACACATAATTAAAAACATTAATTTCCTTGAGATCCCTTAAAAGTAAACATAAAAGAATGGAGGAAACTAATGATTCTGATAGCCATTCTTTAAATACCCAAATGATTTTACTCTCCCCAAACACACATCATTTTCCTTCTTGTGTTGTATTAAATAATTACTATATATTTTTCATCATCATCAGCATCATTGTGATCATGTTTTATTTGGTTCGACCTAATGGGAAACAATGGCTTCTAATAACTGTACATTGTTATGATTGTTTTCTTTACTTTGCTCTGTTCTTCTTTTTCTTCGTACTAGATAAATTGGATATGTAACCTCTATGACTTTAATTCATTTCCAAACAACCTGTTGCGAAAGCCACACACAACACAACCTTCTATCGCTTTATTAAGGGATAAAGCAAAAGAGAATTGCTCTCTACTTTAACCAAATAGGAAAATAAGCTATTTGTGGGGCTTGAATTGAATTAAAACGATCCAATCAGTGACGGACTTAGAAAATTCGGCCAGTGTAGGCCAAAGTTAGCGCAGCCTCTAGGATCTAACCAGTAGAAAGAGTTTTGCCTATTTGCCTGACTAATTTGCAGATATGTGAAATGACGTGGTTGCCCCTGCCCCCAAGGTACTGCTCCCAACGTAGCGTCTCTTTTATTGCTTGCAAATGGTTGTCCCGAAAGGGATGTTTATTTTTTTGGTTATTTTTTATCTAGTCCCTTGTGAAGGCTCCAGTAGTAAATTATTCTCTACAGCTAATTGCATGAATTAATTCTAACTAAATTTGCTGTTGGCATTTAAACTCTACTACATTACACATGTGCATAACGTTACACTTTAATTGTGGGATTAGGTAGAAATAGATAAATATATATTAATCAAATCAGGAAGAATGATCAATAATTAAATTATTTTATATATTATCATTGCATCTTAAAAAATAAATAATATTTACAATTATATAATTCAAAATACACAAGTATGTACGTGTGCCCAAAAAAACAATTATCGCTGTGAAGCCGTGTCACTATTTTTGATTCTATATATACGTCAACTTCCCCCCTGTAACTTCACATGATGTTTCCTCAATTTTAGTCTTTAGATTTTTTATTTTAGAATTGAATATGTAATCAAATTATATAAACATGTAAAAAAAAGGGAGAGAATTTGTACATATAGCAACATTTACATGGAGAGAACCACAAAAAAAAAAAAAAAATAATAATAATAATAATAAAAAAAACAGGAACAATGCACACGTGTCGATGCCTTATTACTTATGTATATGCACAGATTAAAAAGAAGAGCATAAATATTTTCATGAGAAAAAACCCTAACAGCATAAATCGTTATATATACGTACTTGTGTGTGTGTAGAAATATATATATATATATATATAGTAGAACATATCTAATAGAACTATGGTTGGATCACAGAGAGATCGAGTGAAAATCGAGAACCAGTGGGGGGGAGAGAGAAAGATAGAGGTTGAGGCAGGGTTGGACTTGGGAGAGGTAGAGATAGAGATAAGGGGTTGGGTTTTTTTTTTGTACATGGGTCGGGTCGGGTCGTGTTTAAAATAACAGTGTAGGCGTTCGCCTACTCTTGGTAGGCTATCGATCTACCTCTGGATCCAATTCAAAACTGATGTTCATAGTTAAATACGGAACATTTCCCCTCTTAATCTTTTGTGCTATATTTGGTTGCCAATGGGAATAAAAATGCGAATTGTAAACGAATTTTAATGTTTGGCATGTCAAGAAATTAGAATGAGAATTCGTTTTACTAGTGTTTGGCAAGAAGGAATGTATTTGGCGATGAAATGTGAATATGAGTTGAAAAGTTAAATTATATTTTTATTTTATAAAGATATTTAAGGAACGATATCAATTTTGTCAGTTCAACTAAGTTTGAACAAATCGAAAAATTCTCATTCCACTTAATGAAAAATATGAGCAGTCAAACATAGCATCAAAAGGACTTGCTGCAGTTTTGAACAATACAGTTACTTTTTCCTTAATCAATCATCCTTTTTTTTTTCTTTAATCAATCATCTTTAACTTTTGCCAACAAAGAATGTACTTTCTTAAATGGATTTTCTTAAGAGTTGGGAGTTGTTGTGTTGGGTACGGGGTCTAGCCATGCTTAAAATGCCAAAGCTGGAATGTGGGTCAAAGAAAGAAATGGGAGACGTGAGAATTAAGGGAAGAAGATCCCAACTGTTAAAACAGTTCAGGTTGGGGCATTTGAAACTTTTCTTGGCTATCCCAAGAAGGCAAAGAACATACACCACCCTCATTTAAGTTATAATTAGGAACGAAATTAGGATTTTATGATTTTTTTGGGGAAAGGAAAATTTTAATAAAAATATTGATGTGTATCAAGTTTGATGGAATGTTTTATTTGATTAGATGGATAAAATTATTATTAAAGAAGAGAAACAACTAGAATTGAACAAAAAAAAAAAAAAACTAACCTTTTATCTAATATTTATTTTCATTAGAATCAGAAAATTTTTCCTTATAGCACAATTGACAGAGAAAAATAGTATATAGAAAGAGAGAGGGGAATGGTAAAAATGATAAGAATATAAAGTGTACAAAAGAAAAACATGAAAAGATGATGAGAAAAATTGCTTATAGAGATGGGAAGACAGAGGGAGAGAATGAATAATAGTGAAGCAATAAATGGTAAAAATGATAGGAATATGAAGTGTATAAAGGAAAGTATAAAAATGTAATAATTAATGATATGAAAAAAACAAATCTCAAAGGTAGGGAAAGATATTTTTTTTGTTTTCATTGAAAACAAAGTGTTGAATTAATTTTTACATGGAGTAACTGAGACTCTTCATTTACAAAGGAGGTCACACCATGAATGTTGTATTTATTTTTATTAAATATCTTACATGTATATAGACAAAATGGCTGCCCCTAAAATCCCATAGCTTTGTCCCCGGTTATAATTATTCAATTAGGTTGGTTAAGTAATAATTTTTTTCTAGCCTTTTCTTATATAATTTTTCATCAATTTTTTTTCTTAATTTGATAATTTTTAAGCACGTTATTCGCATGTATAAAAAAACTATAGAAAAAGTTAAAAAAAATTAAGTATGAATTAAAAATGTTATTTCTAAAAAAATAATTTTTTTGTATGTATGTGAATTTTCTTACCTAGAACACATGTAAGGATTTAGAAAGTTATTTTTTTTTTAAACGTACCTAAAAATTTCTATTTTTGAAGAATTTTTTTTCACAACTTTTTTTTGAATATCAGCAATATGCCTACAAACTACTAAATAATAAACGAAAGCCAAATTTTAGTCTTAAGAAAAAAAAATAAAGAAAATCAGTTATGACGAAAAATATTAAAAAAAAAAAACACTAAATTTTTTCGTCCCCAAATCATACCATTTGGTTTAGTTTTCTAGAATCCGATTCAAGGTTGGGGTCGGAATATACAGCTCGGTAAGGAATATTCTTGGTGCCTTTTTTTTTTTCCTTTTAATTATTTATTTATTTATAATTATATAGTTTATTTGTAAATATTGTTGTTATTGTTTAAATTGTAATTTATTAATAAAATTGATTTTTCACCCTGTCAAGTTGCTTGAATAATACAGGCGGGTGCTCTCAATGTAATCTTGAGTGGTAGTTAAGTAATTAATTGTATTAAAAGTTTAAACTATTAAAATATAATCTAATAATATGTATCTATACTTCCTTTCACTTATCAAGAAAAAGAAAAAAAAAAAAACAAAAAAATATGAAAATAAAGCTTCCCCTCACGTACATTAATACAAGTAAATAAATAAAGTGAATAACAAATAAATGGGAACAATAAAATTCAAAATCTAATACCAAATTAAGGTATTAATTATCACAAAAGTTTAAGTTATTAAAAAATAAATCTAACAATATAATTGATAAAAATTTTAAATTTATTTTCTAATGGTCACTTTTTATGCACATTATTTAAGACAACATTGCAAGGAGATTATTACTTAAAATATGCACTGATTTATTGTCAAAAAATTGAGGTTTTTGGTATTTTTCCTCCTTTCTTTGTGCTTAGAAACAACTAAAAATTACTTTCTCTTATATTTTTTTTTTATAAAATTTTTACCAAAAGCATCAAAAATTTCAATTAGTAAAACTTGTTAAAAGTTATACAATTTTTTTTTAACCAAACACATCGATGATAATTTAAAACAACAAACTCTAAATTTGCTACGAGGGAAAATAACAAATTTTTATACTTTGCATGCTATTTAAAAATACATGCAAAATTTAAAAAATAAAATTAATAACTTTTTGGTAAGAAATTATTAAAATTAGTAAAAAATCAATAGTAAAAATTGTTAATATTTTTTTTAAATTAAGGTGCTATTTAGCCTATTTCTTTTGAATCTATTTTTTATTTTAAAAATAAGAAAAATAATTTAAAATATAAAATAGAAAATAAATTTATGTAAAAAATATAAAATGATAAAAAATCGTTTTAAATGTTTTTTTTTTTTGTTTTAAGGTTTTGAAAACACAAAACATAAAAAATAAAAAATACAAACCAAATATCATAATATTTGTCGAAAGTTCGG
>QLOD02000033.1:20231338-20255784 GCA_003260245.2 Sideroxylon spinosum | reverse complement strand
GTTATTCACGTTGAATATTACAATCTAAGGAAGAAGATTCAACTCACCCGTCATTCAACTCTCTCCCTCTCCCTCTCCCTCTCTCTCTCCCACAACTTTCTATACAGCCCCATCACTGTCCGTACCGATTACCCAAGCTCCTAACTGGAGCACTCTCACTCCCTCACATTTTTTTTGTTGCATTCCCTTAATCCGTCACCTCTCTATTTATACATTAAAAAAAAAAAAAAAAAGAGTAACATTGATGTGACGGTCCAAATTTCGTGAGCTAGGGAGTAAGAAAATGATAACACGCATTCTATTACGACTTTTTTTTTTTTTTTTTTTTGTTCTGTTGATAATAATGGCAGTTTTTGTGAAAATAGAAAGAAAAAATGAGAAATTGTGGAATTACAGTTAATAAAACCGTGTTATCATCTTACGGTTCTTAAACCACGGAACCATATCACATGCAAATCAAATCGTAAAACCATTTCGCAGTTCTTGACTCAAAGCCAGGAAAATCGCATGATCATATTACGGTTCTTAGTATCGCCAGTCTCAGCTCAGCTCAGTGATACACAGCTCAGTGAAACAGTCTAGGTGAAACCGCATAATCATTTTGCGATTTTGGGCGGAAAAACAAACACTCACCTTGCGATTCCTCCATGCATTACCATTGACACCACTGACTAAAATTCAATACGGAAAAACAAATTCCAACCTGTCAACCTACTTACTAATAATAATAAATAAGTATCACAAGCTACCATACTAATGATATTCTTGTTTTTACTTCCAATATTAGTAGGCAAAAAGAAAACAATCTAGAGGACTAATATTCTACTCAAACAAATAAACAAAAAATAAATTCAAAACTTGTCTCATTGCAAGTAGGGGAAAAAAAAAAAAAAACCACGAAATGATTATGCTCTAGTTTGAATATATGTATTTGTTTATATAATTTTTATACCTGTATAAGAATACCAAATTGACATATGGGAATTCATTGTTTGGTCGCCAAAGGATTAATTAAAAAAATAAGAAATTCGAATTAATTTTAAAAAGTAAAAATTCATATGTGGTGCCACGTGGCATCTTTTGGTGACATGTCATCATGCCACATGGTATTTTATATTGTGTCACGTGTTAGTCTATAATCACACCACATGTCAAGCTTACATTTTTGTGATTTTTTGTTGTTAGTGAAACTCGGACTCATACCATTCCTTTAAAAGTTTGGATAATAACCCATTAAGCTAACTTATCATTTATATATATATTTTAAATCTTTATATATATAAACAAATTTTTATCACTTTTAATGACCAGTTGGTCGCTAAAGGTGTCACTTTTGGCAACCAATTAGTCGGTAAAAGTGATAAAAATTTTATTTTTTTATTAAATTATTTTAACTTTTTTCAATAATTTAGTATCATAACCTATATATAGAGTCACACAAATAATTAGTAAATAATTTACGAATAACTATTGTATTTAACTTGTGTATAGCATATATTTAATACATTTCTTTAATTTGATTATATTATGACTCATTATTTATAATATATTTTTATTCATTTCATCTTTATTAATATTTTTAAAAATAATTTGATCTATTTAAATATTTATATATATAAACAATTTTTTATCACTTTTGGCGACCAGTTGGTCGCTAAAGGTGTCACTTTTGGCGACCAGTTGGTCGGCAAAAGTGATAAAAACTTTTTTTTATTAAATTATTTTAACTTTTTTTCAATAATTTAGTATTATAACCATTATATAGAGTTATATAAATATTTAATAAATAATTTACGAATAATTGCTGTATTTAACTTGTGTATAGTATATATTTAATATATGTCTTCAATTTGATTATATAATGACTCATTAGTTATAATATATTTTTCTTCATTTTAACTTTATTAATATTTTTAAAAATAATTTGATCCATTTAAATCTTTATATACATAAACAAATTTTTATCACCTTTGACGACCAACTAGTCACTAAATGTGTCACTTTTGCTTACCAAGATAAAAATTTATTTTTTTATTAAATTATTTTGACTTTTTTTTAATAATTTAATATCATAACCATTATATAGAGTCATACAAATATTTAGTAAATAATTTATGAATAACTATTGAATTTAACTTGTGTATAGTATATTTTTAATACATTTCTTCAATTTGATTATATTATGACTCATTATTTATAATATATTTTTCTCCATTCTATCTTTATTAATATTTTTAAAAAATAATTTGATCCATTTAAATTTTTAAATACATAAACAAATTTTTATCACTTTTGGCCACCAATTGGTAACTAAAGACGTCACTTTTGCCAACTAAGATAAAATTTTATTTTTTTATGAATCTATTTTGACTTTCTTTTTCAATAATTTAGTATCATAACCATTATATAGAGTCATACAAATATTTAGTAAATAATTCACGAATAACTATTGTATTTAACATGTGTATAGCATACATTTAATACATGTCTTCAATTTGATTATATTATAACTCATTATTTATATTATATTTTTCTCCATTTTATCTTTATTAATATTTTTAAAAATAAATTAATCCATTTAAATATTTATATACATAAACAAATTTTATCACTTTTGGAGACCAATTGGTCGCTAAAGGTGTCACTTTTGGTGACTAATTGGTCAGCAAAAATGCTAAAAATTTGTTTTTTATTAAATTATTTTTTAGTTTTTTAATAATTTAGTATCATAACCAATATATAGAGTCATACAAATATTTAGTAAATAATTTACGAATAACTATTGTATTTAACTTGTGTATAGCATATACTTAATACATATCTTCAATTTGATTATATTATGACTCATTATTTATAATATATTTTTCTTCATTTTTATCTTTATTAATATTTTTAAAAAATAAGTTGATCCATTTAGTTTTAGTTTTAGAAAATTAATATTAAAAACAAAATTTTTGAAAACATTTTTAAGAATTTATTTTTAATACAAAAGATGTTTTTTGGTGATTATATTCAAAATAAGTTCTAAAAAGACAAAGAAATGAAATTACTTAAAATTAATAACTTATTTTTAATATTAAATTTCTATAATTTATAATGAAATATAAAATAATGTCACTTTTAATATAATTAGTATTAAATATACACTAAAGAATTATTAGATATTAAAATGTATAATATTATCTTACTGTAAGTCATACAAAATGTAAAGGCTACTCCAACATATTTACTTGAAAAAGGAAATTGATCACACGTTTAAGTTATTTAAATTTGATTTAGTAAATTTATTTCTGTAGTAGAACGATGTGTAGATAGATGGATCGAAGTAAGCGGGGCATGCCAGCTGTGTCGGTCTCCTCCACTTGTGGTTGTCTAGATTGCATTCTCTTTGGTAAATTTTGTAACATTTTCTGATTTTTTTTATAATTGTCAATTAAAAGGATCTATTTTCTCAATTTTTGTTATAGCTAATCAAAATCAAACGAAATTTATTTAAAGAAATACAAAAGTGGGGGGATTTTCAGTTCATGGGGGGTAGTATAGGATCCGTAGTCGTGGAGAAAATTACCCGTTTGATCGAGTATGCTACCAAAAAATTTTCTATCTCTTATTATAGTAGCATTAATTTGATAACATTTTTTTATTGAACTATGATTATAATTTTTGCTAATTTTTTTAAAAAATTAAATTAATTAAGATTAATAAATAAATGTTAAAATAAAATTTATGAAATCTAATTTAAATTACACAAAGCGATAAAAAAATTTGTTTAAGAGAAAAATATAGAAAGAAACAAAATTTAATTAGTTTTAATTATTTATTTCTTTTTTTATAATAAAATTTAATCACTTTTACCGACCAATTGGTAGCCAAAAGTGGAACTTTACCTACCAATTATTTGGCAAAAGTAATAAATATATTATTAATATTTTAAAGTTAGTTTATAATAAATATTTTATTTTTTTCAAATTTTTTAACGTTCAATTGATCCGGAAATGAAATTCTTTAGAGATTAATTAGTAGCTAAAAGTCACACATTTATAGACTAATTGGTTGGTAAAAGTAATAATAAATATCTTATTATTTTTTATTCAAATTTTTAGCAACCAATTGGTTGGTGAAAGTAACCTTTTAGCTAAAGAGTAATTTTTTAGTGACCAATTGGTAGTTAAAGGTGATATATTTACTGGCCAACTGGTCGGCAAAGGTAATAAATATCTTATTATTTTTTATTCAAGTTTTTAGTAACTAACTGGTCGGGGTTACTTTCCCTTTTAGCGACCAATTAATTTTGGTCACCAAAGAGTAACCTTTTAGCGACCAATTGGTCGGGAAAAAGGTACCTTTTGGCGACTAATTTTTATTTGGTTAGGAAAAAGTCATTATTAGCGATCCATCTTATTTTGGTCGGGAAAAATCACTCTTTAGTGACCAAATTTATATTTGGTCGGGAAAAGTGGTCGCCAAAAGTGTGATTTGTTGTAGTGATGCTTCAGATCTAACCCTTGATTATACCTTCCAAAACTTGAATATGGAAGAACAACCTCACGTCAGTACCTTGAAAGCAATAATATAAGCAAAGCTAATTCCAACATGTTTAATTGAATAATTTTAATTTGTATGTATTAACAAAAAGGGGAAAAAATCAAAGTCCTATTATAAAAGAAGATTTTGTAATAGAACATACCTTAGAGAAGCGCTAAAAAAAAACATTTCAAAGAAAAAATCATTGTTTACATTTAATAGAACCTACATAATGAAAAAACACAATAATATCTTAGAAATAAGAAAATAGCTGCATCCATCAACTGGTAAATACAAAAGACCTAAACGCTTTGTACAAACATTAGTAGTATAAATATTTAGATATGGAAGTAGACTATTTCATTCAGGGTACATACAATATAAAGTCAATGGGCTAGAAAACAGGTGACAAAAATTCAACCGATGTCAGAGATTCTATGATAAAAGGCTAGTGGGTGCCACAACTAGGAACCTTCCTACTTTCGGCTGGGTTCCTACGTCTATCCTCTAGTCGTGGATGAATCGGGGGCTTCGTTGGCTGAGAGGGTTGCTCGGTCCCTTGTGTATGTCCGAGGGCTCCTCCAACTGTACATGAGTCGTAATTTCCACCTTAATCTAATATCGAGGTCTCGTCTTCTTCCTCCTCGCATACTGCAACGGAAAGGATACTCATGGACTACTCGGTGGTAAAGTGAGAGCACCTAACAAGATATCGTTTGGTCGCGTATCAAACTAGACAAACTGTGAGGACGACCATTCGATAGGCTCGGTGATTACTGTATAGTCATTAACCCTGGGGAGGTTAGTAGGGTGCACCGAATGATATCGGCATCAGATGGGTACACTCCGGTAAAAGTGCAAGGTCTATCCCTGGCTGAGGCTGATGGGCCGTCTGAGCTAGACGGTCCATATCCCTCTAATCTAGACCTCCTACCATCGCCTCGTAGTCGATGCTCCTCATTTAGAGTTACAATAGTCCTTCGGCCTACCACCTTTAAAGTCGTCACTAAACGATGTACCTCTCCATATTAGTGCAGCTGAAGAGATCTACTACAACTTGTGTGGCCATGATAGCAGTTTGTACTTGAAAACATCATCAAATCATATTACAATATAACCCATTCCAAATAAGTAGCAAAACACATTGTATTTTAACTGTTTCATACCAATATGTCTTTCATCGCGACCACCAGCTGAGACCCAATAGGAAGCACATCACGAAAAGGCCCAATAGGATGCCTCGTAATCAACTCATACCACTGCATATACAAATCACTGCGATCCATTCAACCAATAAGTGGGTCAGCAGTGACCACATAAGCACACCGATCATCCCACATAGCAATGTGATCAGCATGCTATATACTCTAGTCAGTACCTGTCCTACCTCATCGGTCAATGGCATGTAATTGCTCAGATATGTCACATGTGCAGGGCTTGTGCTGGACCAGCACGAACTGTCGTGGTACGCCATCGGGTAAGTGCATCTCGACTATGTCATAGAAAATCAATGGGGATCTCATCCGCTATATCTCTCAGTTATGCACTCGGATAGGTAGGTCAGCTGGATATGGCTGACATGTCATCAGAGCGTCTACCATCAAGTCCAGCTGGTCCCTATACTCAAGTAAAGTACATACAGATGTCCACGTAAGCCCCATCCGCCAGCTGTTCGTAGTGTAGTTACAGATAGATTAGTGTATTATGTAAATAACTAGTAATCTTTGCTAACATAGGATAGTATGAAATCCATGTAATGTTGTAATACCTGCAACCGAATGGGTCTGCTGGTCGAATAACATGTAAAACCCCAGCTCCTGGAGGACCCAAATGTGGTGCATCGGGTGGACGTGCCACATCTGCGACATTTGGATGAGGTGCATCAGGGGCCTCAGGCTAAGGCGCGTCGGCTCGTCGGTCTCGACGTCGTACAACCGGATGAAGTAATAAGAACTTTTCCCACACCTATATTTGTAATATGACTAATGGGCCAGCTATCTTCTTCACCCGAGTCTACGATGCCTTACACATCTCAAAATATAGATAAGTCAAAGCTTTTCCTCCCTCACTGTACTAGCCAACATGGTCTAAGTCACTGACCAATGGTAAAAACATTATCAAGATTAGGTTCCCTGATTTATTTGGGAACAAGTAACCTCTAATCAACATAAGCAGTGTCGTACGTTCATGGTGGTGCACTAAGGCATCATCTGCAACGGCTCGGAGGTGTCCAAAGTGTTGCTGCAACCTACTAATTCTAATGTTGCTGCTTCTGATAGCACTGGCAGGGGGTGCCACACCAAGCTGGCCATGTACAAGATCAATCTAGCCTTGTGTCGTACGAATCACATCGACGCTAGTAACTACCATCCCATCAACTGTCAATCGGGTAATGGCACTGATGTCCTCCAGTGTAATGGTGTACTTTTCGATCGGCATATGAAAAGTGTGGGTCTCCACTCGCCACCTCTCCACAAGTGCTGTGATAAGTAGCCTGTACAGTATGATGTACCAAGATGATAAAACTCGTAGACCCCTGCCCTGATAATGTAATCTACAATACGGGCATCTTTGAGTGATCAGTAAGATCTCTCATGAGGCGCTGGCCCATACGAAGATCAAGGACTCCAAACTCCTGAAAAAGGAGAATTTGAAGTTTAGTTACGAAAATTTCGCAATTATGAATGAAATATAATAATCAACTACAAATACTCATAACTTACCACACCATCCCATATCTTCGTCGACCTATGTCTGAGCTGTGACCCTAGCACAGATGCATCACGCGTTCCTGGCGATAACAAAGGAGGCTCCTGATCACCCGAGGGATCCAGACTTAAACATAAAATGAAATAATTAGTACTAGTTCAGACAATTATATGTTACTTAAATGAATAGTGAGAAACCTATTAAAAGGCACACAAATTATATAACAAAGCAAGTACATGTCTTACAAATTATATAACAAAGCAACTAAAAATCTTACGAATTACATGACAAAGCAATTTCAATAAGAAGTCATCAAAAGTCTTTCACATTACAAAACCAAGCAAGTACATGCCTTACGAATTACGTAACAAAGCAACTAAAATTCTTACGAATTACATGACAAAGCAATTACAATAAGAAGTCATCAAAAGTCTTTCATAATACAAAACCAAGCAATCGGATAACTAACTAGTCTGTGCGTCTTCCAAGGCTATTCTTCCTAGTATGACCCTCTTCACGACAAATACCATACCATAGCTTAATCAAACTTCCGTTCTTATCCATATCATTTATAATACGAGTTGACATTGGCCTTCATTTCTTTCACTTCAAATTTTGATTAGGAATGAAAATTGGGATGCTTGGCACTTCCCAATATTTGGGATCATGTAAGGGTTGAATCGGGGAGCAGACGTGCTGACATAGGTGTCAGTGTTGTACTCCGACAGAATCATGGCCATCTAGTCAAAATGCCATTCCTCACAAACTGCAAAGATATGTGAATAAGGGATCCAAGTGTTGGTCCATTTACCATATGTGCAGGTTTGATCTTTCAGACAAATCACCTGTACACGGCTACCCCAATTGAGACGATGCCCCGTAGTTACCTCGTATACACTGTCAATATGATTAAATCAAACAGTCCAGTGACCTCGAGTACGTTATTGATATTGACAAATCAAATCCAGTACTACTGGTGGATGTCGAACCCCGGTTCCCTAAGCAGCTATTGAAACTTCACTCCGATTACTAAATTATGTCATGACTTTGTAAAATGTAAACTGAGCATATGTTGTAATAGGTCTGGCACCTCGCATAACATTGTTAAAACATTCTGAAATATTCGTTGTCGCATTTCCATACCTATGCCCCCCATCATGACACATTGTCAACTTTTCCTTTGGGAACACGTTTAGGTAGTTCCACGCTTTATGATTAAGATCTCTAATCATTTTTATTATTGCCACAAACTTTCAAATCTGCGGAGTTTTCGTAGTTTGAGACACCAGATTACTTATATGAGAACCATGATACTTTTTCTTAAAATTAGCCTCGACATGCCTCAAACAAAATTTATGGACGGCGAAAGGGGGCGCCCAGCCACAAGTAGGGGTGTTGGTGGCATTGGTAATGCCAACATGTCTATCGGAAATCAAACAAAAGCCTCGCCTATTTAGAACTATATGTCTCCACAAGTTACGAAGAAACCAGAACCAACTGTCCACTGTCTCCTCATCAACTATTGCAAAAGCCAGTGGAAAAATCTATAGGTTAGCATCAGTCCCCATAGCAATGAGCAATTTTTTCTTATAACTTCCATACAAATGAGTACTATCTATTGTTATGACCGGTGTACAAAATTGTAAGCCGTCAGTACCCACATCACGTCCAGGCTGTTAGCAGTAATCCACAACACTTCCAGGATTATATGTTTTCACGGCATGTAGAAATATTGGTAACTTATTATATGATTCGTCCCAGTCACTGAAAATACTGGCAATGGCCTTTTGTTTCGCAGCCCATGCTTTGTTATACGAAATCACGAATTGAAATTGATTTTTCACTACCAACGCCAAAAACACCAGCTGAAACGGATGGATCTTTCTTCACCAATTCTTCTATATGTGTTGTAACATAACTAACATCTAACTGGGCGTGATCTTGATTCATTCGAGCATAAACACAACTATGGGGACCCTCATACTTGATGATCTGAAACTAACCATGTCTTCTAAGTTTAGTAGCTCACAATCGCCAAACACAAGGCGTTTCTCCAGACATCTTGCACCTAATAGCCCACCTCCTTGTATCTAATTCATCTGAAATTGAGTATTCGTTCGAGCTAGATTTACCTTCAGCACCTTGATTAACTTAGTCTTGTACTTGAAAATAACTCCAACACGAGGCTTCTCGATCTTAGCGTCCAATTTAGGCATTGAAACCTACACGTGGATGTTGCAGTGCTTGGCTCAGGCAATGTTATGAACGCTTGCGATACTGGTTGATGGAAGCTATGATCACCCTCTTCGACCCCCTCGTTAGCATTAAAGCTACCATTGACGTCATCAACATCGTTACCATCTAGATTGACATTAGTATCATCATCTAACCCAAAGAATGAGTCTTCCTCTGCCATCATAGCTTCCATGGTAAGAGGCATATGTGATGCGACAGCACCTGTTTGCTCCCTATACTTGCCAGTTCTCGAACTACCCCCTATTTAGTGAAATCTGTATGCAAGCGACTGTGAGACGATTGGAGATGGAGAGTATTTGATGCATGTTCTCCATCATAATTAATGATAGGTGTTGTCACCACGTTGGCATGCACTGTTACGGGTCGAGAAGACTCAACTAATAATGGTTCATATCTAAGTACAGGTCAACGTGCGTCCACTTTAATTGAGCTATGGTATCCATCATTCCTTTAACCCCACTATCATTTTTCACCCGAACTGGCCTATAACGAGCAACACTTCCAACAATCACTGGATATCAATATGTAACATTAATCTTTACCCGAGCCTCCTCTACACCCAATTTCTTGCACAGTTCGCTTATTAGATGTTCGAAACTTATCATGGTAGGAATTCGAGTACTTTCCTCATACTCACGATCGTAGGATAGCCCTTCATCAGTCGAAGTTACATTCCCACCCCAAAAGAAAATTACAATCACGTATTGTTCTGACATAGTACCTTCTGTTACGTCGATTATAAAGTCAACGTTAGGAAAACTAAAATCATGAAATATATAATTTCATAAAACATATAACATTAATATTGTAACTCAATTTAACTTTTGGAATCTAATTCAATACATAATTCTATTTAGATTCATATTATATCTTAATATTATATATTCGAAGTTATTTTGAATACATTATTTAATTAAAAAACATAACATTTGTATTATAACTTAATAGTATTATGCATTGTAAGAGCAGAAATTATAAGGACCAAGAACCGCCTTATGGTCATGCGGTTTTCTACTTTATCCATCCCGGCCAAAAACCGCAAAATGGAGCTGCGTTTTCACTAAGAACCGCGGTATGGTTTTGCGGTTTATTAGACGCAATATCATCAGGCCGCTTTGGAACCGTAACATGGTCACACAGTTTCATTAACCGTAGTCTCACCATTTCTCATTCTTTTTCTGTATTTCCAATAAAACCACCATTATTATCAGTAGAACCAAAAAAAAAAAAAGTCTTCCAATACAGTATTTGCAAATTTATCTGTGATCAAGTAATGATTTTCTCGGAGCAGACATTTAGATTTTATACTAATAAATTAATCATAAAATAGTATAAAATAACCTTGGTTAAACTAGGTATAATGGCTCCAACACAATCCCAAATCTAAATATTCGAAACGTTTTTGTTTTTTTTTTTTAATTTATAGTTTTAAAATTTAGTAAATTGGCAACAGAAATATATTTCTAAAATCTGTTTGTATTTTTTCTTAACAAAAAAAAAATTAAAATTTAAACAGAAAGACATAAACAAAAAAGTGCTTTTACCCATTTTCCTATTACAAACATTTCGTTAATTTTAATACTTTGACCTTTTATTTGCATCATATTAAAAATAATAATTTTATTCAAGTATTTTATTAAACCAAAATTATTTTTAAAGAGAATATAATATAATTTAATTATTTAATTATCTAAAATAATATGTAATATATTTATTAATTTATCTTTAATAAATAATTAAATTAAATTAATATGAAATAAATAATATTTGATAAATTATTTTAATAAATAATTAAAAAACTAATTAATTCAATTTCATAATTAATTTAATTTAATTAATATAAAAATATAATTTATTTAATTATTCTGAATAAATAATAAAATTAAATAATTTATTTAATAACTTAATAATTAATTTAATTTACTTTAATTATTTATCAAATAATTTTTAAATTAAATTAGTTTTAATAAATAAAAAATAGAATAAAATAAATTTATTAATGAATTTAATGAATTTATTTATTTAAAATCAAATATATTTTATTAATAATTTTATAAATAACATAATTAAATTATTTTAATTATTATCAAATATATTTTATTCAATTTTTGTAATAAATTATATAATTAAATTATAATTAATATATTTTATGTTGATTGATTTAAATGAGATTTTATAATTATAGTTTATTTAATTTTGTAAATAATGTAATTGAATTATAATTTAATATATTTTATATTATTGAATTAAATGATTTTTAGGAAATAATTTAGTTAATTGATTTAATTTAATTAATTTAATTTAATTAATATAAAATATATTTTATTAAATCCAATTAACTCTTTAAGAAAATAAGAAAACTAAATATTTTTTGAATATAAAAAGTAATAAAATTAAACAAAATTACATTTGCAAATGTAATTTTAGTTTTCATTTTAGAAAAAAAAATGATAACAAAAAAGAAAAAATAAAAAATATAAGTAAATAACCATAAACAGAAAAATGACAGTATTACCAAACGACCCCAAAATAAACAAATAGTGACCTTATATCTTGACAACTCAATCGAATCAGTCAAATGAAATATCATTATAGTCCTAACATTATATTAAAATGGTAACAAAACTTTCTTAATAACTTAACAAATGGTCTAATGCAGTAGGCTCTTTATAGTGTTCAAGATCCACACCTACAACACAATCTATAAAGACATAAGCACCAACTATTTGTGCCCACGATGCGTAATACTAACATCTATAATATGCAATAAGAGTTGGGCAGTTTATCATCATATTAAATCAATGTCAGATATTATATGCTATTTAATAACCAAATCATTGAATCACATAAATAACTCTATCTATGCTGAAGTATCCTTGACATAGCCAGTCCCAAGCCCGGACAAAGGAGGAGGGTTGTGAGTTAGGTAGCCGATAGCTAGCATAATACTTAGTCGGATTTATTCATAGATTTGAGACCTATTTGAAAAGAAATGAGTGTGTAGCGCATATATTGATGTGATAAATGGCATGTATGATAGAGCCGCGACATCCATACGGATGACTGGCAGAGAGACTAAAAATTTTCCTATCACGATTGCTCTACACCAGGGCTTAGCTTTAAGTCCATACTTGTTTGCCCTAGTTATGGATGAGATTACGAGACATATTCAAGATAAAGTGCTATGGTGTATGCTATTTGCAGATGACATTGTTTTAATAGATGAGACGAGAGAAAAAGTGAATGCTCAGTTAGAATTGTGGTGGGGAACATTAGAGATAAAAAGGTTTGGACTAAGTCGATACAAAACAGAATATATGAATGCAAGTTTAGTTAAAGTAGGACAACTGGTGGCACGAAAGTAAATTTGGGCACACAAAAGATTGTAGAGAAAGAAAACTTTAGGTACCTAGGACCTATGGTATAATAAGATGGAGGAATTGACATTGATGTAAGTCATAGGATTCGGGAGTCTTGTATGATCGGAAAGTTCCCCTTGAGGTGAAAGAAAAGTATTATAAGATGGAGTTAAGACCAGCATTGTTATATAGATCAGACTGTTGAGCGGTAAAGCATAATCATATTTTGTGGAGACAAGAATGCTAAGATGGATGTGTGAGATCACAATAGGATTATAAACGAGGAGATTAGGAGCAAAGTAGGAATAGCATCGTATGAAGATAAAATGAGAAAAAATTGTTTAAGATATTTCGGCCATGTTAGAAAATGTCTAATGAAAACACTGGTTAAAAGGTGCGAAAGCTTGGAGATTCCAAAAAGTAGGAGAGGGAGAGGGAGACCTAAGTGAAGTTGGAAAGAAACTATTAAACATGACCTTGCCTTCATGGATCTCACGGAGGACATAGCCTTAAACGGATTCAATTGGCATCACCAAACCATATAGCCGATCCCACCTAGTGGGAAAAGGTTTGCTTTGGTTTGGTATTTAATCACAGAAAATACCGGTAATCAAATCATCACTTCATCAATAATAAAATTATCAACTTTGTTATGTTCCTTTATCATTTTCGAATCAATACATTATAATATGGGGTGAACATTATCAATGTCATTTATATGGGCCAACATCCAACGTGAACGATTCATCGAATGCATTACATCTGTGGTTCTCGACCACAGGCCACAACAAGTCAGCATCATAATCGTCATGTTGTAATCTACTAACCAACTAGTATGAATATGGACCCCTGTGTAAGTTTAGGATCTCTTAATCCAAGCGTAGCCTCTGTACCCTTTCTATTTTTCCAATATCTGCCATCCTCGCAATCATAACATCATTCTTTTATCATTTACCTTAATTATCACTATTTCAATAATACATAAGTGCCAATCCACAAACCTTTATCTTAGCTCTTTTCACTTTCAACAAGGCATTATCATATCAAGTATCTCTATAAAAGCCACATCAAAATCATAATATATTGCAACATAAACAATCAAATTTTTAATACTTTTTATCAGGTACACAAATTATAATCTTCAATTTCACACGATTATTTTAAGATGCCTTAAATATTTAACATCTTCCTTGTAGCTTCATCATTCTTTAAGTTCCATGTGTTAATGCACTTGCATAATAAAATGTGTCAAATCAAACAAGCCAGACCACATGCTGGCACCCGAGTCCCTAAACCCGTGTGCTTGGCCCAATCCTCCTTTAACGCACTTTGCTAATTTTAAACACTTAAGCCTAATTCCCTTTGACCCAACTTCATTTAATGTATATTTTAAGCCTAACACCTTTAAGCCTAACACTTTTAAAACCAATCCAAATAATTTCATTTATCCACTATTTTATTACACTTATATCAAAAATTATAAAATTATAAAAAATTCAAAATTTTTGGTCGTTATAATTAAAGAGAAAAAATCCCAAAGTCTACAACTAAGACCCATAGGCAGACATACATTGGGGCTAACCCAGGCTGTAGCTTGGGTGACACAATTGGAAGCATATCAAACCCAAATCTTTCAAACGAAAGCTAGAGAGAAAATAAATCTCAGAAAATTCTGTATTCAACCGATAATAAAAATTACTAATCTCTTACAATTCCTAACCTTTATATAAGCTAAGGCTAAAATAAAATAAAATAAAATCTCACCATCTAAAGAAAGTAAATAAATCTTTCTAAGGAAAATAGATAAAATTATCTACTCAAAAATTTCTCTAAATAAGCATATCCAATTAATATTGCCTTCTCGTCAAGAATCTTTAAGATTAAAACGTTCCTCGTAGTCCCCATCACCCTGGTTGTCATGTCATCGGATCCACTAATGTCTATGAGTCTTCTTGGGCTTTTGGTAATCCAACAGGCCCACAAACTTGTTTGTCGTCATGTTTACATCATTCTCCTCTACTTAATTAAAAAAAAAAAAAACTCATTCTCGAGTTATTTAAGATAAAAAAATGGACAACCATCATGAGGAAGCACCTTTAATACAATTTTTGTTACTGACAAAATTACGTATGATTCTAATTTAGGAATAACCTTCATCTTCACACCGGATAGTGATCTAAATTTATTTTCTGCGAACAATTTTTTAAGTAATTCTTTATTATTGAAAAATCTAGCAATATTAACGCATATTTCTTCAACATAATATTTATCTACCTCTATAAAATTAATAAATTTTAACGTACTTTTATATTCGACTCCTATTGTTTAAAGATTGATGAAACTAGTAACTTCTTCACCATTGAATAATAATTCAAGTTATATTTTAGAATTTTTATCTCTTCCTCTTGAAAACCAATTATAATTATAATTTCTTCCAGAAATAATTACTCTAAATTATAACCATCTCAAAAGTAGTATCCACAAAAATAGAATTCTTTTTTTACCTCAATAACTTCTTTAAACTTGCCACAATTTATTGAAGACTCCTTAATTATCTCTTCTATCTTAGTCTCCTTGATCTCTTTCCATTGTGATTCAGACTAAATCAGATTGGCTCGTTCTGCTAGCCTACAGAATTTAGCAATATATGAGCCGACAGTCCTGTCGTTTTGCAACGAGTGTTGGTGTTGCTAAAACAAATGCTATTCATAATTGGATGGTAAAAATTGGTTCCGAGCATCTTCTTCATCTTGCTCCATAATTGGATTTTATTTTTTCCTTCACACCTACGATTCTTTTGCAAACGATCCCACTAAGCCAAAACACCTCTACAAAGTCGAACCCTACCATATGTCACCTTTTTGTCATCTAGGATAAATGCAAAATCAAAGTACTTTCCAATTTTATCAATCCAATCTAGGAATCTCATAATGTCTACAAATCCATCAAAATATAGGATATCAGCCTTGAGGCAAAAATTAGATTAATGACTATAGTTCTGTTATTGCCTTCTTTTAACACCCACATTAGCCAACTCGAAAGTTTCAACGTCATCATCTCCCCCGCTGATAGACTGACAACAAGAATCAATAATAGCACTAGCCATAAATTCTTGGTGCCGACCTAGAGGAAAACCGTTGGTTCGTCTTCTATCACCTCTTAGAATCTCCATTAGGTTTTTAAGACGAATGGATATTGTTTCCACCTCGTTGCATGCCTGTTGTACGTCGCCAGCATTTACGTAACTACCAGTATTATCTTACGCCATCAAATTAGGAAAAAAAATCTTGCTTTGATATCACTTGATACAATCTGAAGCATATAAACCCTAATCTTTTAGGCGAAAGTTAAAGAGAAAATAAAATCCTAGAGAAGGCTTAGTATTCAATGAATAATAAAAATTGCCAATATCATACAAAATCCTAATTTTATGTAGGCTAGTACTAAAATAAAATAAAAGAAAATCTCACTATCTAAGGAGATTAAATAAAATTATCTAAGTAAATCAAATTAGCTCTCTAAAAATCTTTAGTTCCTAAATAAAAATATTCAATTTATATTGCGTTCCTACTGGGGATATTTGAAATGGAAATGCCTTTCATGGTCTCCACACTCTGATTGCCACATCGTCGGGCCCACTAATTTTTGCAAGTCTTCTTAGACTTTTGGCGATCCAGCTGGTACAGGAGTTTGTCTACATTCACGTCCACATCACCAAGTAAGTTTGTCCAAAAGTTTCTTTTTTTTTTTTTCAGTTCAAGAAATTTTTTTTTTCGAATTTTGCTTACCTTAAATTTTTGTAAACCAACCCACTTTATTTTTAAATAATTTGTTTAGCCTAAATTTTTGGAGTCCATCCCACTTTATTTTTAAACATTTCATTCAATTCAAGCAAATTCTAATTCTTGGTTTTGCCCCTACTAAGACCCTTTAGATTTCCGTAACTTACAACATTCATACCCATGTGGGTAAATATTTCTAATAATCACTCCCTCCAACCCACATGAGTAGGTACGTCAAGTCTGTACTTTAATGTGGCAAGTTTTACACCACCTATCTGAAGTACTCTTACTCGTTCATTCAAGGGTTATATATGATGCATCTTCCATCGTTGCTAACCCACTCTACATCCTAGCATTTATCGCTTTGTTAAAGTGCCTTTATTCTTTCTATTGGGAGGCCTCCAAAAACTATAACCCCAATTGAAATGCCATGTAAAGATTTCCCTTTTGTGCCTTTATAATTCTTCTCTTCACTTCTTGTAAACACTTTTTGGAGTGAAAATTGTTAATGATTTGATTGTTCGAAAGAGAAAGAAACTATTTAGCTTCTCTTGTTAATGCTATAACATTCGTCTATTTTTTTCCTCTGAGCTTTATAATGTATTTGGATCCCGACTACAGTCCCAAACTGACATCACCAAGCAATATCAATGCCCCAAATCCCACTATGGTTTAATTCTTTTACTTTCTTTCCAAGGTGCCTTTAAGTGGCATTCAATTTCTATTATTCCACTAATAGAAGCTAATTATTCCCCCACCAAAACCTTGCCATTAGGAATGGGCCAAAAATTGATTTAATATTTGTACTATAAATTCTTACTTTATGTTAATTTTTATATGCTAAACTTGTTTAATTAAATTTATTTATAAGTTAGTTTCTTACAAATTATTTCATAATTTATCTGATAAAAATAAATAAATCAAATTATAATATTCAAAGTCATTAGTTGAAAATCAGTAAAATATTAATTATTTAGCATTTGTATTTACCTCATCTTACTTTTATATATACTTTTAAATTTTTGTAATATGTAAAAGAAAACTACATAAAAATTATATTTTAATGACTTAAAGTTAGACCTCTGTTGTTACGGAAACCCTGATTCACCTCTTGGCAAAACTTTGGTGAATAATGACAAACACGAATACAAGAAAAATCACACACAATAGAAGAACATAAGATTTACGTAGTTTAACAGTTTGCCTACATCCACAGGCACTCAGAAAATAAAATCCACTGTGTGAAAAATTTTCACAATCACACAATACCCCAATATATCCCCACAAAGAAATTTCATAAGTAAGTTTTAACCCTCACCTCAAAGGAGAAATTTAACTAGAGTATAAACTCGTTACCCAAAACTTTGATTGATATATCTTTTCCAACGAAAATAAACTTTTATTTATAACCTCATAAGACCTCTTTGCCTTTGTGAGAAAATCGATATGGGACAAGCGACACCACATTAATAATCTCCACCTTTAGATACCTCTTTGGAAACTAAACATGTGTAACTCCGCCACAAACCCCATAAACTATGGTCGTCTCCCATCTTGCAACGGAAGATATGAATCAAGTCCAAACAATGCTTAAGCTTATCTGCTGTAAGGGACTTCGTCAACATATCTGTGGCATTTTCAAAAGTGCGAATTTTCTCTAGCATCAGTTCACCAAAGACACCAACTCTCAGATCTTATGTGCTTGGTTCTAGCCTAATACATTTAGTTCTCCGCTAAATGAATGGCACTCTGACTATGACAATGAAGCTCAACTCTAGTTTACTGTAGACCTAACTCTTTGATAATCCCAACATCCACAATGCTTCCTTGGCAGTGTTAGTCACTGCCATATATTCTGCTTCAATCTTAAAAAAGCAACAATTGACTGAACCATGGACCTCCAATAAATGGACCTTCCTACCAGAGTAAAGACATACCCAGTAATCGACCTCCTATTATCCAAGTCCCCTGTATAATCTTCATCCACAAAACCTACAACTAAAGGGTCTTCCCACTGTCTACTAAACATGATGCCATATCCCATGGTACCCTGCAAGTATCTGAAGATCCACTTGACTGCACTCCAATGTTGTCTCCTTGGATTAGCTATAAGCTTGCTCCCGCGCTAACAGCATGTGCTAAATCCAATCTTGTACAAACCATTGTATACATAAGGCACCCAACTGCACTGGCATATGAAACTAACTCCATGTCCCTGATATCATTTTTAGACTTTGAGCATTGACTTGCGGACAATCTGAATGACCCCAAAGGTGTTCTCACCTATTTTGCATGATCAATGTTAAACTTCTTCAATAAGCTCCTTGAGATAACTACAATCTCCTTGAGCCTGTCCCTGAGAATTTATATCCCAAGAATCTTCTTGGCTGCACCGAAGTCCTTCATTTCAAATTTCTTGCTCAACAAAGTTTTCAACTTGTTGACCTCAATGATATTACTTACAAAAATCAATATATCATCCACATACAATAGGAGATATATGAAGGAACCATCATCAAGGAATTTTACATAAATTCAATACTCATAATCACATCAATTGTACCCAATTCTGATCATGGAAGAGTTAAGCTTCTTGTACCACTTCCATGGATACTACTTTGGCTCATAAAGTAACTTCGTCAGTTTGCAAACTAACTGCTTCTTCCCAGATTGTGAAAACCCTTCCAGCTACTCCATGTAAGGATCTTTTCAATGTTACCATGAAGAAATTTCGTATTTACGTCTATCTGTTCCAATTCCATGTCAAAATAAGCTATCAAGGCTAACATCAGCTTGATAGAAGTATGTTTGACTACTAGAGAAAAGATCTCATCATAATTATTCCCTCCCTTTTTTTAGTAATCCTTTGTTACCAAGCGTGCCTTGAATCTTTCACCCTCCTTCTCTAACGTAACTTCTTTACATTTGTACACCCATTTGCACCCTATTGCCTACTCTCCCTCTAGAAGCTCCACCAACTCCTATGTCTTATTCTTATGCAGAAACTTCATCTCTTCCACCATAGCCTATATCCATGTTCTCTTCTCCTAGCTATTAATAGCCTCCTGAAAAGTAACTAGATCCTCGCTACTGGTAATAAATGCAGAAGAAACTAAATCTTTAAAGCCATACCTAATCGGTGGTTTAATAGTATACTTGGTCTGCCTTGAAGCTAGACTCTGGTGCTATTGCTCCCTCGAACTAGAAGTCTACTTCTTCGAACTAAAAGCCTCTGAACTTTAAGTAAAGATATCCTTACCCTGACTCTCTATCTCCACTTACATCACGTGCTTGCTAAAATCATTGTTTTTTAACTTCTGCCTTTCTTGTGCCTTTTCATCAAATACCACGTCCGTACTAATCACTACCTTGTTTACCTTAGGATCCCAGCGCAAATACCCCTTGAACCCTTTCTTATACCCAAGAAAGATACGCTATCACAACTTTGGATCAAGCTTGGACCACTCATTACTAGAAACATCCATGTATGTGGGACAACCGAAGACTCTTAACTCAGAATAGTCAATCTCATTCCCTGTCCACACTTTCTTTGTAACCTTTTTTTCTAGTGCCGCCCTTGGCGATCTATTAACTAAGAAGTAAGTCATGCTCACCGAATCTACCCAGAAGTTCTCTGTAAACCTAGCATTTAACCTAAGATATCTTGCATTTAACCTATCTTGAAATTTTCGTTACGCCATTCTGCTGCGGTGTCTTGCATATTGTGAAGTGTCTTTTTATTTTTTGTTGTTCACAAAATTTCATGAGCTTTTTTTCCTTATACTCATTACCATTATCTGTTCTCAGACACTTTTTCTTCTTCCTAGTTTGCTTCTTCGTTTTACCTTTCCACACTTTGAACTGAAAAACACGTCTGACTTATGCACATGAAGTAAACCCAAACGTTTTTAGAGAAATCGTCAATGAATGTGATGAAATACTAATGTCCCTGCCGTGATGCAACTCTCACTAGTCCCCAGACATCTAAATGATCATAATCAAGAATGCTCTCTGTCTTATGTGTAGCTGTCTTGAAATGTACCTCAGTTTTCTTTCCAAGAACACAATACTTACAAAAATTAAGCTTGCAAATCTTCATCCCCTTGAGCAAATTCTGCCTATATAGCTCTAATACGCCACCTTCCCCTATATGCCTTAATCACAGATGCCACAAGATTGTACTATCAGAATTAGACTTTGCCGAAACAACTCCACCTATTACTGTACTCCCTAATAGTTTGTAGATAGTCTAAGAAACGTTCTGCCTTGTCATCACTACCATCACTCCTTTTAAAACTTTCATTGCCCTGCCCTCAGATTTGAAGCTGAACCCATTTAAATCTAAGGTACCCAGTGAAATAAGATTCTTCCTAAGATTAGGAAAATGTCTTACATCACATAAGACACTCCATCAAACATATGGATTTTGATATTCTCAATCCCAAAAACTTTACATGAAGCATCATTACCCATCAGAATTGAACTAGAATACACTAACCTGTAGGTGCCGAACCACATCCTATTTGGCATCATGTAAAAAGAATAGGCTAAATCCAGTACCTAAGAATCTATGAGATGATTTAAACCAAATGAAATTAAAAGTATGTCTCCGTCTTCCGAGTTGTTCTCTATAACATTTGAAGACTTTAAACTATCTTTATTCTCGCCTTCTTTGTCCTTGTCCTACTCCAAGTAATCCTGCTTGCAGTGACCCTTCTTGCCGTACTTAAAGTATTGAGGATTTTTCTTTGTCCTGGACTTAAACCGAGAATTTTATTCCCATTTGATTCCTTTTGTATGCTCTATCCTCTTTCTTGCTTATCCTTCACAACCAAATCCTCTCCCTAAAGATTCCTATTTCCGCCTCTCTTAAAAGTCTAACAAGGCTGTTGTAATCTCCTCATCTACAAGTGTCACTTTAGCATATGTAAGGGTTGTGATTAGATTCTCGTACACCGAGGAATTTGGTAGTGATTGCAGTAATATGAGAGCATAGTCTTTATCTTCAAACTTAACTTTTATCATCTTCAAATCTCCGATGATTTGATTAAATGCATTGATATGCTGTTTCAGATCTAAGCCCTCCTATACTTTCAAGCGATATAGTTTTCGATTAATATAAAGCTTGTTTATAAGAAACTTGGACATGTATTGCACTTCGAGTTTTTTTTATACCTCTGCTGGAAATTCTTGCTTAATAATATACTACTTCACATCATCATCCAGACACAATTTAATTGTAGCCAAACCCTTTCTCTTGAGATTTAAGCCAATCTGCTTCTTTGATTTTTTCAGGTTTCGTTGTTGCCAATGCCTTCACCATTTCTTATTGCACCAATAGATCCTTTACCTTTATCTACCACAATTCAAAGTTCTTCATCCGTTTGAACTTGTTGACATCGAACTTAACAAACAAAGACCTGCTTGACATTTTGCCTTGAAGAGTTTTACCATAGAAGTGAATAGTATCCACTAAGTAAGTTCCCGAAAAAGATTGGAAGAGTCACACTGGTCCTACTTGAAGCCCAATCTCCTAAACAGAACCTCCTTAAACTTGTACGTATCCATACTACTACAAAAACTTCATGAATAGTACTGACTAAGTGAGTTCACTGGAAAGATTGGATGGGTCACGCTGGTCTACTTAAAAGCTATTCTCCTAAACAAAACTTTGATAGACATATATGTATCCACCACACCAAGCCAACTTGAACTCTGATACCAATTGTTGTTACGAAAACTCTGGATCACCTGATGGTAACACCTTATTGAATAATAGCAAACATGAACATAAAAATAATCACATACAATAAAAGAACACAAGATTTACGTGATTTAGCAAATTGCCTACATCCACGAACACTCAAAGAAGAAAATCCACTATGTGAAAAATTCTTACAGTCATACAATCTTTCCTCTCATCCAATACCCCAGTACACCGCACAGAGAAACAATTTAAGCAAACTTTAACTCTCACCTCAAAGGAGAAATTTAACTAGAATGTGAGGTTGCTATCCAAATTTTTGATTGGTGTATCTTTTTCAAAGAAAATGAGCCTTTATTTATGATCTCATAATACTCTTCTGCCTTTGTGAGAAAACCGATATAAGACAAAAGTAACCACGTTAACAAACTCATACAAAAACTATAACTTCAAAAATTTTCCAAACTTATTTTTATATTTACTGAAAAATAAATATAAATTCTAAAATGTATAAGTGAACATGCGTGGACAGTTCTTGCTGGCTCACCTAATACCGTAATTATACTATAGTCCCAGATGAATTTTAATTAGATGGAAGATATAGTGTATGCTATGACACTATTTGATATATATATATATATATATATTTTAAGAGAATTCACCTGTAAAATCTAATTGGTAACAAGATATATATATATATATGTATTACTAGTATCTCACACTATCAATATGGGACACATACATCATACTACAAATGTCTATAAATCATAATACTTTTGTTTTTAGTACTTGGACGGTATCACTTTACCACCTTTAAAACACATTAAATTAAGGATGTGTTTGATATTGGCTAAAATGATAAATGTTATAATGTAAACTATCTATTTTAATTATCTTAGGTATATATCATGTAAAATTAGGTGAGTTAATATTTTTTCTGATTAAAATATAAATGTTAACTTTTTAAAGCGGCCTAAAAAAGTAAAGTTAATTAAATCTTTTACTTTCATAACTTCACCTTAATATTTAGCAAAATACTAAATGCACACTTAACATTAAAATTTAAGTTGAAAACGCAGCCCGATAGTAAGCCTCAAGCTCAAATTCAATTTCAAGTTCACACAACTTGAAAACAAAACAAAAATGCGAGCGATAATGAAAATGTGGAAACATTTAGTCGAAAGTATTGCCAAAGTATCTATTAAAAATATTTAAATACATATTTATATTAATAGATATATATTTTAAATATGTACATTTTGTATAAAATAATATGATTATGAACATAAAGTAGTAAGAACTGGGTATGAAAATAGAATAAAAATAAAAATAGCGTATGATAAACACCAAATTTCAAAAACTTTTTAATAATTTTTTGTAATTTTTAATAAATTTACCAATTTAAACTAAATTTTAACATTTTCTTACCCAAAAATTCTGACGAGCTATAAAGCAGTGAGATATGAGTACGAAAATAAAATAAAATAAAACAAACAGAAAGGAAGGGGGACTGGGTAGAAGCAAAGCAAGAGAAGTCAAAAAGTGGGTTAGAAGCAATCAGGCAATGAGTAAAGGAATCAGCAGCTTTAAACCAGACAAAGAAAAGTAAAAAAAAATACCAATCAGGTTCCTTTCTTTTTGTAATAACGCGTTTATCAATCAAAATGGACACATTAGCCTATGTCTGCTCATGTCATTGTCAGGGTATGTTTGGAAATGGAAAAGTAAAGGAATTCCTTCCTTTCTGGCTAATGCTTTGAAGGGGAAAACACAAATTTAGAGGGAAAAAATGGTCATGTTGCAAGACAGCAGCCGCCTAATCACAGTCGTTCGATTGCTGTTGTGTAATTTTTATTTAGGTGGACGATGCCTGAGTAAAAACAAAACGAGTAACGTGAATGCATCTGTTTATTTAGATTCATATTGCTTAGTGAAAACCAATCAAAAAAAAAAAAAAAAAAAATTTGATGAGTGTAGGTGATTTGCTTGCTGAAAAAATTAGATAATAAATCGCTAGCAAACTCATTGAGAGTTGCTAAAACTTATTAACAAAAGTCAAGAAGTGTAAAAGAACGTAAAAAAATTCGATAAATGATTATTGAGTATCATTCA